>CAUYQV010018495.1:0-12568 GCA_963574575.1 Galagoides demidoff
GGCCATTTTTTGGTTGCAGCCATCATTGTTGTTTGGCGGGCCCGGGCTGGGGATTCGAACCCGCCACCTTAGGTGTACGTGGCTGGCGCCTTAGCCGATTGAGCCACAGGCGCCGAGCCAGCTCCATTTCCTTTTAAAACATTTGTGTGTATATATTTTATGTCTGTATAAATTTATCTGTGTAAAAATATACAAATATTTTTAAAAGGAAATAAGCGTTAATTTTGATTTTTTTTTTTTTGAGACAAAGTCTCACTGTCATTTTCAGTAGGGTGCTGTGGCATCACAGCTCACAGCAACCTCAAACTCCCAGGCTCAAACAATCCTCTTACCTCAGCCTCCCTAGGTAACTGGGACTACAGGCATGTACCACGGAAGCCAGCTGGTTTTTCTATTTTTATGGAGATGCGGTCTCCCTCTTGCTCAGGCTGGTCTCAAACTCCTGAGCTCTAACAATTCAGCCACCTCAGCATCCCAGAATTCTAGGATTATAGGTATGAGCCGCCACACCTCACAAGGAAACGGCATATATATGACATGTAAGTAAATACAGATAAGCAACCATTCGTGTACCTATGCCCCAATTAAGGAAACATAATAGGCCAGTGGAAGCCACTTGTGCCCTCATTCCAAGTTCTTCTTTGCCTCTGTCCCCAGACCAATATATTCACAGGGTCTCTTTCATCTCTCTCTCTCTCATTATTTAAAAAGCAAACCTGGCATTATTGGGCAAAAGATCCAGGAAGGAAGATCATTTAATGGAAATCTTTGGGGTTTCTTTCTATGGGGTTCTTACTAAGCATTCTGTGAATGCATTTCGAGGCGAATGTAACCGTTCTTGGAATTCTTCTCATTTTACACATTTGTTCTTAGAGAGCCATGTCCCAAACCAGACAAAAAAGAAATATCCAGCAGAACTGTGAATCTTCCTGACTCCTCTTCCTCAATTATTTCATTCGTTTGGTAACATTCATTTTCTAGCATTTGATGCCAGCTGACAGCTGGAATGTTAACTGGGGCTGGCAGCTGGTAGACCTAACCACGGCTTCTCCAGCTGCCTCAAAATATGGTGGCTGGGTTCAAGAGTAAACATTCCAAGACACACTGCTGATGGGAGCTGTGTCACCTTTTCTAACGTGGCCTTGGAAATCACGCAGCATTACTTCCATCAACTCCTGTTTGTTCAGGCAGTCATAAAAGCCTGTTCTGTCCAAAGGGAAAGGAAATGGACTTCTACCTCTTGAAGAGAAAGTGGCACAATTTTGGAAGAGTGTGAGAGTTGGAAACATTGTTGCAGCCATTTAAAAATATATAACCTAAAAGAGCAATTTAATTTTAATGAAATATCATTTATAACTGTACCATAATCATATAATATCACAATATAATAACCATATTTATGGGGAAATTAATGAAAGATGTACAAGATCCCCACAACGAAAACAAGGCATTTGGGTTCCCAAAGAACAAAGCTGAAGGACTTAACGCTATTTAGTTTCAAGTTTTTCTATAATACTCCTTCCAATCATGACAGTGTGTTGCAGTCATAGGCAGAAACAGATCCACACATGGATGGCTAACTAATTTTGACAAAGCCATTCAATAAGGAAAAGATAAGGCTTTTCAATAAGCAGTAACAAAATAACTTTATATGTTAAAAAAAAACTTTGACTCCTTAACCATGTGCAATAATTAACTAAAAATAAAGCATAAACTTAAATGTAAAAAAAAAAAAAAAATCCAAGCATCTAAAGCTTCTAGAAGAAAACATTGCCAAAAGGATTTCATACACAGGGCATAGACAGCACTAACCATTAAAGAAAACATTTACTGGCTCGGCGCCAGTGGCTCAATTGGCTAAGGCGCCAGCCACGTACACCTAAGGTGGCGGGTTCGAATCCCCAGCCCGGGCCCGCCAAACAACAAAGATGGCTGCAACCGGGCATTGTGGCAGCCACCTGTGGTCCCAGCTACTTGGGAGGCGGAGGCAGGAGACTCGCTTGAGCCCAGGAGTTGGAGGTTGCTATGAGCTGTGATGCCATGGCACTCTACTCGGGGATAGCTTGAGGCTCCGTCTCAAAAAAAAAAAAAAAAGAAAACATTTACTTATTGAGCATCATCAAAAACAGAACAACTAGGCAAGTGGCAGGCGGGGAGGAGACATTGACAATGCACATGTCTGATGAAGGCCTTGTATCTAGTAAATAACTCCCACAACTCAATACTAAAAGGTAAATCTAATTTTTCTTTTTTTTTTTTTGAGACAGAGTCTCACTCTGTTGCTCTGGGTAGAGCACCATGGGGTCATCATTGCTCACAAACAACCTAAAACTCCTAGGCGCAAGCGATCCTCTTGTCTCAGCCTCCTGAGTAGCTGGGACTATAGGTGTGCACCACCACTCCCAGCTAGTTTTTTTCTATTTTTAGTAGAGACAGGGTCTCACTCTTACTCACACTGGTCTCAAACTCCTGAACTCAAGCAATCCACCTGCCTCAGCCTCAAGAGAGCTGGGATTTTAGGCGTGAGCCACCTTACCTGGCAAATCTAATTTTTTTAATGGTCAGAAGACTTGAACATACATATTACAAATGAAAATATACAGTCAATGGGCCCAGGGAAAAGTGCTCAAAATCATTTTTTTTTTTTTTTTGGTAGAGACAGAGTCTCACTTGAGTGTCATGGCATCACACTCATCATACTGCTCACAGCAACCTCCAACTCCTGGGCTTACGCTATTCTCTTGCCTCAGCTTCCCAAATAGCTGGGACTACAGGTGCCTGCCACAATGCCCAGCTATTTTTTTGTTGCAGTTCAGCCACCCTCGGTATTTGGGGCCGGCGCCCTACCCACTGAGCCACAGGCACTGCACTCAAAATCATTTTTGATCAGGAATAAAACACAACTATTCTACTGCACACTCAACTGTTGAAATAAGTAGATTACGTAAACTAAATGTTGAGACATTGGATAACCAGAACTCATGTAATGCTGGTAGAAATGTAATTATCATAACCACTTTGAAAAACATAGTTTTTTATAAAGTTAAGTGGAATATGATCCCTATGACTCAAAAATTCCACTTATAAATATTTACCCAAGAGAAAGGAACATACATGTATACAAAATACTCAAAACAGAATGTCAACAGAGGCTTTATTTATAGTAGCCTTGAATTGGAAATAACCTGAATATCCATCAACAGATAAGTGGATAAACAAATTGAAGCTGATTCATTAATGGACTATGACCAGCAAAGAAAAAAAAAAAAGGAACAAATTACCAATGTGTGCAACAACACAGATGAATCTCAAAATTCCCTCAGTCATCAATATTATGCTGAGTAAAAGCAAGACACAAGAGACTACATATGGTATAATTCCATTTACATGAGGTTAAAAAAAGAAAAAGAAAATCTAAGGATCAGATTGTGGAGATTTACTGGGAAGGGATTCAAAGGAATTTGCTGGGGTGATGAGGTTTTATTTTTTGATAAAGGAGTGGGTATTGGGTATATGTGTTTGTTAAATCTCACCAAAATGTACAGTTAAATCTATGCATTCATTTCACATAAACTACCTCAATTTTCAAAATATCAAAAAAAGGGCCAGGCTGGTGGCTCATGCTTATAATCCTGGCCCTCTGCGAGCCCCAGGCGAGTGAGCTCAGAAGTTTGAGGTTGCTGTGAGCTATGATGCCAGAGCACTCTACCCAGGATGACAGAGTAAGGCCACATTTTCCTGTCACATATGCAGACCAAAGACCAACAAAGGTAATCATATGCAGTTTTGAACACATGCACTCTCGTATACAAAATTAGTAAAGACTCATATTTTACTAAAGTCTTTTTTTTTTTTTTGCAGTTTTTGACCAGGGCTGGGTTTGAACCCACCACCTTCAGCATATGGGTCTGGCACCCTACTCCTTTGAGCCATAGTCGCCACCTATAAATTCTTAAGTTAATCATCAACTCTCTAGTCATTGGACATTTGTTGCTTTTTCATCTTTTAGGAACCGTTCTCTCCCCAGGCCCTGAGATTTAGGAAAGGGGCTAACAATATCATAGTTCCACCTTCCCCACACACGCTGACCAATCAGTTAAGTGTCCCTAGAAACCTGCTTTACCTGAAGGCAATCACGTGATTCAAGCAGAACCAATCAGAGGGCTTCACAGAGGCACAGACATTAGCAGGATAATGTCTTGAGGGGTGGGGGATGTAAGCCATCTTACAACCATATCAGAGAAAAATTTGCTAACAGCTAGCAAAAAGACTCGTTTTCTGATAATGTTTGACCTGGTTAACCCAACTTTTTCTGAAGCTCGGGCTACTCATTGAACTTTATATAATTGAACAAATTCCCTTTTTATTTTTTTTCTTCTTATTTTTTTCTTTGTAGAGACAGAGTCTCACTTTGTCGCCCTCGGTAGAGTGCTGTGACGTCACAGCTCACAGCAACCTCCAGCTCTTGGTCTTAGGCGATTCTTCTGCCTCAGCCTCCCAAGCAGCTGGGACTACAGGAGCCCACCACAACACTCGGCTATTTTTTGGTTGCAGCTGTCATTGTGGTTTGGCGGGCCCTGCTGGATTCGAGCCCTCCAGCTTAGGTGGATGTGGCTGGCACCTTAGCTACTTGGACCACAGGCGCCAAGCCACTGGCTATTTTTTTGTGGCAGTTTGGCAGGGCTGGGTTTGAACCTGCCACCCTCTGTATATGGGGCCAGCGCCCTGCCCACTGAGCCACAGGAGCCACCCTAAATTCCCTTTTTACTTAAGATACTCCACAACACTAGAATATTCACACAGGAGAGACTTAGGAAGGAGCTAGAGGACACATCTTGAGCTGCAGCAGACACTGTTTTTCACTTACAGTGTTGACTTGTGGATAACAGATTAAGGGAGTGAGGAACTAAATTTACCCCCAAGCCACTCTCAGAAACTAACACTAGTGGGGTTTGTATCATTTGCAAGCAAAATAGTATGGACTTATATGAGTTTTTTCATCCTTTGAGCATTCTCTTCCCCTCCTTGTCACTAAATTAACCTGAATGTTCTATTTTAAAGAATGCTGTGTATAGACAAATGTATGCCAAATAAACACAAAGCAACGGCAGTGCTTCTCAAGATGTTTCTTGATCCTTTTAACTTCAAAAATAACCTGCGCTCATGAGCATTAGGTGGTGTATTGGCTCTTATTCCCAGAAGGTACACTGATGTATTGAATGGGCACGCCTTATTATCACTCTAAATGAGAGCTGCCCAGCATGGGGTATGCTATTACATTTCATTACCAAAAAACAAAAATGCTTAATCTTTTGTTCTACATATATTTGGATCTTATCATTTCCATTGTGCAGTGCTACTGGGAGAGTAGGGCAGCACCTGTGGCTCAGTGGGCAGGGCACCGGCCCCATCTACCTAGAGTAGCAGGTTCAAACCCAGCCCCGGCCAAACTGCAACAAAAAAATAGCCGGGTGTTGTGGTGGGCACCTGTAGTCTCAGCTACTCCGGAGGCTGAGGCAAGATTATCACCTAAGCCCAGGAGTTGGAGGTTGCTGTGATCTGTGACACCACAGCACTCTCGAGGGTGATAAAGTGAGGCTCTGTCTCTACAAAAAAATAGAATTAAAAAAAATTAAAAATAAAAAAAAAGATCATGATGAATATAAGAATGATGCCTTTAGGGCTAAAACTTACCCGTAAATAAAGCGATTTCTTCCTTCCTTCTTCTCAAATATTTCTTTTCCTTCAAGAAAGTTTTGGGCTCAGAATCTAATATCAAAGCAGTAGTCTTCCACCTGGAAGAAATATTAGAAAATATCAAATAAGACCCTATTTCCATGGTGCACTCCCTTTCTCTTCCATCCCAGCCATGGCTAGCCATGCAGATGTGGCCAAGTCCAAGAACCACACCATACACAACCAGTCCTGAAAGTGGCACAGAAATGGTGTCAAGAAACCCCAATCACAAAGATGTGAATCTCTTAAGGGAGTGGATCCCAAGTTCCTGAGGAACATGTGCTTTGCCAAGAAGCACAACAAAAAGGGCCTGAAGAAGATGCAGGCTAACAATGCCAAGGCCATGAGTGCACACCCTGAAACTATGGAGGCCCTCATAAAGCCCAAGGAGGTAAAGAACAAGACCCTAAAGGGTGCCAGCTGCAAGCCCAGTAGACTTGCCTACATTGCCCACTCCAAGCTTGGGAAGCGTGCTTATGTATGCATTGCCAAGGGTCTCAGGCTCTGCCAGCCACAGGCCAAGGCTCAAACCAAGGCTTCATCTGTAGCTCCAGCTTGGTCTTGGGCTTCATCTGCAGCTCCAGCTTCAGTTCTAGCTCAGGCTCCCAAAGGTGCCCAGGTGCCCACAAAGATTGCAGAGTAGAGGCATCTGTCTGCCAATGTGAGGACAAAAGCACTGGTGTGACCTCTGGGGTGCTGTCTGCATGGGGCTGGGGCCCTCCTGTGCTATTTGTACAAATAAATCTGAGGCAGGAAAACAAAAATAAATCAAAGAAAAAAATTTCAGGGAATTATAAAAGCTTTTAAAACATGATTTCTGCAAAGATCAAATTGCACAATATAAGCTCAGTTACAATGCTGAGTAATCCAAGTGGGACAGGCATATTTTTGCACCAGCATTTAGTATTTATCCTAGAATATTCTATATCACCAGAAGTTGATCTTCCATTTTTTTGATGAATTTGAAAGGTAACTAATACATAATTACCCCCCCTACACACACACACACTCTATTCTATTTTTGTTAGGTTCTTCTTTCTCTGAATTTAATTCTGTGTTTAGATAAAAGGTTTATTGCTTCCGTGGGCAATTGGGGTAGTTTACATCATTAAGGAGACAGTGGAATTTAAAAGGTGGGTTTCTTGGCCAAGTAGCTAGGCCTCTACACCTCTATTTGTCTTATTTTTCTCGTACATAAATGAGAAAGTAGGTTCCTTTAAACTCTGAAATTTAATGATTACAAAAATAATAAAGTTGATATGGTATAAAGTATGTAGTGTCACCAGCACTCACAACAGCAATCAACCATGGCCTCCCTTCCACATGGCCTCCCTCACTATCCCTTGAGCTTGTAGATATCAACCTTCTACACACAGGATAACTTTTTCTATTAATTAAACTGGGTGTTTATAGAACTACAGATCCCCTACCCCCTACGCCCACCTGATTAAGTCTTCAGATGGGCCAGAGGTATCTGAATTTTTATAAGCATTCCAGGTGACTTTGATATACTTAGTCTGTGCATCTATCTGCAAAAACTGCTTTAGATTCGATCTGACTTTCTGTGTTTTGCATAAGCAGAAAACAGAGGGGTCTTTCATTTTATTGATGCAGCCAGAATAGGACCCCGAATGCTTGGGCTGCCAAATATGAGCACAGTCCAGCAACCCAGTAACCTGAGAGCAAGAACTGCTACATATAGGCTCAAGTAGAAAGAACCCCAGAAGGTGACAACCAGGCTAGGTTTGTGGAGACCCAGAGAGAGAAGAGCATTCAGGGGAGGAGAGGTGAGCTGTGTGAGGGGTGGTCATGTCCGTGTATACATGTGGATGGGAAGGATCTTGACCCTGGGCCTGCCTGCTTCAGGCATGGTGCTCCTCCAACCATGGGAAGTGGGGGTAAAGCAGGAAAGTCAACTTCTCTAGGCTGGAGTGTTCATTCCAGGACGTCAAGCCCTAGTGACCAGTTGAGGAGACAATCGGCTGAACATGTCTGTCAGTCATGCTTTACAGAAGGCAGCCTCTGGGAAACACTCTGGAAAACAGCTGGAAAAAAGCTGCCTTCCCGTTCGGTCTTTCCCCCTCCTATCTGTGGTCACAGCCAGAAATGCAATTCTGCCTCAGTGCCCTTCCTGGCTTCCTCTAAGGACAACTTAGTTCTCTATCACCTCTTCCTTTTAGTTGAGAGGGTGTCACAGTCTGTGCCCTGGATAGAGCTCTATGCCATAGGCCTGTAGTCTAGCTCATAGCAACCTCAAACTCTTGGGCTCAAGTGATCTCCTTGCCTCAGCCTCCTGAGTAGCTGGGACCATAGATGTCTGCCACAATGCCCTTGCTAAGTTTTCTATTTTTAGTAGAGATGGGGTCTCCCTCTTGCTCAGGCTAGTCTCAAACTCCTGAGCTCAAGTGATCCACCCACCTCGGCCTTCCAGAGGGCTAGGATTACAGGCGTGGACCACTGTGCCCAGCCAGATTATTATCTTTTCTTAACTCATTGGAAACTTTCTTTAAAGATGACAATGAAGGCTCAGCTCCTGTGGCTCAAGTGGCTAAGGTGCCAGCCATGTACACCCAAGGTGGTGAGTTCAAATCCAGCCTGGGCTTGCCAAACAACAATGTTGGCTGCAACCGAAAAATAGCCAGGTATTGTGGCGGGCACCTGTGGTCCCAGCTACTCGGGAGGCTGAGGCAGGAGACTCATTTGAGCCCAGAAGTTGGAGGTTGCTGTGAGCTGTGCTGCCATGGCACTCTACCCAGGGGGACAGCTTGAGGCTCCTGTCTAAAAAAAAAAAAAAAAAAAAAGATGACAATGAACACTTACTTTTGTCAGCTTGTTCAGACATATGGCTGGTGCCAATTCTGCTGTGAGTGCCAGAAACAGAACTCCTGACGGTATTCAAAAGACCCAATTTCACTTCACTAATGGAGTAGTTCCCAATGGAAACAATAAACATGTTATGGAAACTCAAAAAGGCAGAGCCACCTGCTGTGGGTAATCCCTGTAACTCCAGCCTTTTGGGAGGCTGAGGCAGGAGGATTGTTTAAGACCAGGAGTTTGAGACCCCCAACTCTACAAAAGCTAAACAATTAGCCAGACATGATGGCACATGCTCGTGCCTCCCAGCTATTCAGGAGGCTAAGACAGGAGGATCGCTTGAACCCAGGAGTTCAGGGCTGCAGTGAGCTATCATCATGCCACTGCACTGCAGCCTGGGTGATACAGGGAGCCCCGTCTTTAATATATGCTGTCCAGAAAGTATTCAGCCATGTCTGTCTCCATTTTTCACATTATATGGCTGGATACTTTCTGGAAAGCCCTGTGTGTGTGTGTGTGTGTTTGTGTGTGTATTCTATACACAATACACACCTACACATATAGTTTTGGGGCTCACATACTTCCCCTTACCCCATTGACCCTGCAAAGGGAATGGATCTAAAATCCACCGACGAATCATCACTCTCTTTGCAAACTGGCTCCCAAAGTTTGGACATGGACCTTGTTTGTACATGGCCATAATTCAGAGGCAGTATTTTGAGCGACTAACATTTGAAACTTGGTTTACCCTCCACTTCCTCACTTTCATGGTCTAAAAATAACTTAGACACATTAATTGTAAATGGCCCTCTCTATTTTCTGCTTTCTTGCTCTGAGTTTTAAGATAAGGAACAGCAAAGGTAGATGAACATTTCCACTGAGGCTCTTCTTGAATTATTGAACAACCAAAATGCTTTAGGTTGCATTTTGGCAGAGTAACAAAGGTACACTCAGGACCCAGTAAGCACCTGCCATCTCAGAGGAGAGAGGAGCCATTCTCTCAGACTGGCTCTACATAGGAGGCCAGTAGGGAAGGGACCCTCGAGCGCCCTGAGGTGGGATGTGACCTGTGAGCCCCCTCCCTGGCTGAGGCCACCCGTGAGCCAGGGCCCCCACTGCCAAAGGCTGTGTAGGCATCTCCTGACCATGATCAGTTCAACTCTGCCTCACGTCTGTGATTCTTGAGCAGCACTGTTAGTCAGCATGGATCCATTTTTGTCCTCCTAAAGGGCAGTGCCAATACATACCATTTCATTTATGACTGAACTTTGAAACAAGTCTCTTAAGTATGCCTAGCAAAACTATCCCCTCCGATTCTGGAGATGGGGTCGCATGTTATGAATAATAAGTAGAGTGGAACGCCAGTGTGCAGTATCTAGGTCCACAGAGCTGGCACCTGGGGGCACACCTGCGCCCCACCAGGTATGTGTTGTGGTGGTCTCCCCAAGCATTTTCCCAGAAACAGTGTTCAAGGAGGTTAACAGGCCTGGTGGTGCCAAGGCAGATATGAACTGATGACCTTCTCACTGATCTAACTTTCTTCAGAAAACAAAATGAGGGTGGGGGATAAGTGGGGAAGAGGGAGAACAGGCAGGAGAAGGAAGGAATGGGGGGATGGCAGAAGCCAGGGAAAAGTCAATGGGACCTTCTCTTCCTGCCGCCTGCCCTGCAGGGCCTTGATTCCACCTCCCCTGGGAGCTGCTGCCCATCCCTGGTCCTCTCCACACCCACATGGGCAAGACCCGTGCACTAATGTGAACACCTTGGCGAGCACACACACATCCCCTGCCTCCTTGTGTCTCTCAATGAGAATGTGTAGACACATGCATGCCTTCACCTGCACAGGTAAACTGCTGCCACAAACCACCCCTTACCCTGTCCCTTCCACCCAATAGCGGCAAGGTCCTGAGATCCTCTTTCTCCTCCCTCCCCCCTTCTCTCCTCTCTTTCCTTCTGTTAGTTTTGCTTCCCCCTCATGCTCCCTTTGCAGACTTGTGTCTGGGTCACACAGATCCCCTCTCTCTTGCTCAGGACAATCCCAGTGGTCTGCAATGGTTTTAGGGGTAGTCAGAGAGGACCTCATATAAAGATCCAAAAATAGAGCCATGTGTCAACAGCACCAGGTGAAGGGTTGCAGATCTAAAACATGGATTGGCCAGAGTCACTGTTGGCTGAGTGGAGGGGTGGTAGAGGCCACCCTGGATTGCTGAACTGTGAGCCCATAGCTGAGATGCACAGATCTCACTGTTAGCTCAGATGCCTATGGCTCCAGCTCAGGGGGAGCAGGCCTCTCAGATGATCTCTCTGGTATAGTGTCTCATTTTAAAGATAAGAGAAAAGCACAGGTCAGTGCCAGTGGCTCATGCTTGTACTCCTCACACTCTGGGAAGGCCAAGGTGGGAGGATTCCGGGAATTTGAGACCCAGTCTCTACTAAAAATAGAAAAATAAAGCCAGGCATTGTGGTGAGCACCTGTAGTCCCAGCTACTTGGGAGGCTTAGGGAGGAGGATCACTTGAACCTAGGAGTTTGAAGTTGCTGTGAGCTGGGCTGACACCATGACATTCTACCCAGGAGGATAGAGTAAGACTTTTTCTTAAGGAAAAAAAAAGAAAAGAGAGGGGAGGAGGGAGAAGGGATAAAGGGAAAAGAAAGCACAGATGGTGAGGAATTAGAAGTAGCCAGTGCATCCGGGAATTAAGGGCACAGAGAGCTACCCTGCAGAGAAGATCCCCCAGAGGTGACAAACTGCGCCTTGCACAACAGAGCCTGTTACTAACTCTGTCCATGTGACAAATAGAAGAGATGTTTCATATCTGGTTTTTAATGTTTACATAACTTTATTATAAATATTGAGCATCTCTTCTTATGTTTATTGGTGGTTAGCATTTTCTTTTTGTGAATTAGGCATTAAAAGTCATTGTCTATTTTTAACATTTTGTTTTCACTGCAAGTATTTTCCCATTTTGTTATTTTTTTTCAAGTTGTTTAGTTTTTTTTTTTTTTTTTAGAGGCGAGGCAGGGGATGTTTTTTCTCTGGTACAGATTATTCATTAGAATTCTCCGAGTGCAAACAACAGACACTGACTATGGCTTAGTTAAGCAGAAAAAGAACTCATGAAAGGACACAAGCCCTTGGATAACCAAAGGCAAAATGGTACAACGGAGCTGGGGAAAGGCAAACCCCAGGGTCTTCCCAAGTCCTGTTGCTAGGAGTCTTCTCAAGGAACCGGTTATTTCCAGCCACCACACAGCTGGCTCCAAAGTCCCCTTTCTGGGATAGAGTCTGAGTGGCCGAGATGTGGGTGGCTGCAACAGCAGTGAGGACGGGAAGCAGGTAGGCTGGGAATACGCTCACAGGCTGCACCCACCAGCAGAGAAAAGTGTACAGAGCCAAAACCAAGTGCCTACCAGGGGCTTCACATTTGGGTGGTCACACTCTTCATAAATTTTTGCCTGCAAGCTGTCTGGATTTTATGTCATGTTAGAAAAGCCTTCTTCATCTCACGATTACATTTCTAAACAGTGATCCATTTATTTTAGCATTTTTATGTTTGCCCTTTCTACATTTGAATCTCCATTCCATCTGAAATTTATTTTATTTTAGAGAAAGAACCAAGAGGTCCAGTTTTACTGTTTTCTCAAGGGCAAGCAGGGATGTCCAGACCAGTTACTAAACTAGCCATTTCTTTCCCATTCCTTAGAAAGGCCATCTTTAACATGGATCTTTGTTCTCCACTGGATTCCCATAAAAACCTGCATCTTGGCTCAACGCCTGTGGCTCAGTCGGCTAAGGTGCCAGCCACGTACACCTAAGGTGGCAGGTTCGAATCCCCAGCCCGGGCCCACCAAACAGCAATGACGGCTGCAACCAAAAAATGGCCAGGCGTTGTGGCGGGTGCCTGTGGTCCCAGCTACTTGGGAGGCTGAGGCAGGAGACTCGCTTGAGCCCAGGAGTTGGAGGTTGCTGTGAGCTGTGATGCCATAGCACTCTACCCAGGGGGATAGCTTGAGGCTCC
>CAUYQV010018497.1:0-96239 GCA_963574575.1 Galagoides demidoff
ACAGCTCATAGCAACCTCCAACTCCTGGGCTCAAGCGAGTCTCCTGCCTCCGCCTCCCAAGTAGCTGGGACCACAGGCGCCCGCCACAACGCCCGGCCATTTTTTTTTTTGGTTGCAGCCATCATTGTTGTTTGGCGGGCCCAGGCTGGGGATTTGAACCCGCCACCTTAGGTGTACGTGGCTGATGCCTTACCCGATTGAGCCACAGGCGCCGAGCCATGAAAACAGGTCTTATGAAAGATGTCTGAGTTTTTAAATGGAAAAGTATGTTTCAATTGGTGCGAGAAGAAGTATTGTGTATTGTCTCTGTTGCTTCTTCCTGTATAAACATCTTTTTCCTTAACTTCTCTACACCCTGCCATAAACATAATAGGCACTTGGTTAATTTTTTAAAACTATTTTAAATAAAGAGAATAATCATGGCACTATTGAAGTGATCATTAACTTTCTACATCTGTGTAGCATTTTCCTCTTAATGGATTGTCTTTTAAAATGCTTTCAGATTGGGTTGAATTTAGTCCATATGAAATCGGCATGGCTAAATATGGTACTTTTATGGCTCCTGACTTATTTGGAAGCAAGTTTTTTATGGGAACAGTAGTGAAGAAGTACGAAGAAAACCCCTTGCATTTCTTAATGGGTAAGTGGTCAAATAGCTGTCACTAGTTTGCTTGACTACATTTAGTTTGTTTGACCATTTTACATCCTGCTGCATTTTCAATTATTCTCTATTTCTACTTTATTTTAGGTGTCTGGGGCAGTGCCTTTTCTATATTGTTCAACAGAGTCTTGGGAGTTTCCAGTTCACAAAATAAAGGTTCCACAATGGAGGAAGAACTAGGTATTACAAAAATATGCTTACGTTGATAAAAATTATGCTGCATTGATAAATTTTGTGAACACAGACAAATGAAATTGAATATTCATAAAGATTGTACTTATTCTAAGTTTATCAATAATTTGGTTGGACCAACCTAAATATTTTCTAAAATCCTCTGTAAGTTACCTCTTACATGTTATTTTGACACTGGGGTTATAAATTCATAAAAAGCATTGATTCCTAAGAATAATTTTAATAGGGTATCTCCATTCCTTTTTGTCATGTTTCTAAACATAATATTTTACCATAAAGTCCTTTTGTTAAATAAGGATGGTTTTTAAAAATTAGATTTATCAAAAGTGAGATACAGTAGGGCACTTAAAGGTAAATTATGCTTGTCATAATTTATTTACCAGAACCTGTGGCCTCAAGGCCACACATGGCTCTCCAGATTCTTAAGTGTGGACCCTCAACCAAATCTAAACTTTACAGAACAAATCATCTTCTAAAATTCAGATTCAGTCAAAAAGCTACCCCTCAGGGGATCTGGAAGACCACATGTGGCCCCAAGACTGCAGTGTCCCGACCCCAGCAAGAAGGAAAAGAAATCAAATCACCTTCAGTAAATGAAAACTAATCATTTTCATTAACTCTAATCCATTTGTCTGTGATAAATTTAGAGCTGCTCATATGAAACTTGAAAAACTCAATTGAAGACAGTCCTTTACTGGTGGCTCATGCCTGTAATTCCAGCCTCTTGGGAGGCTGTGACATGAGAATCTCTTGAGCCCATCAGTTAGAGGATGTGATGAGCTAGGATCACGCCACTCCAGCCCAGGCAATAGAATGGGACCCTGTCTCTAAAAACTAATCTATTAGATAATTATAGTAATAGTATTGCCATGGAAATATGATTTCCTAAATGAGTACATTTGAGTTAAAGCAAGTAAACCATATCTCCTAAAAGGCTTACTATCTGTATTTAAATTGATGCTAATTTTTGTTGTGGTCATTTTGACTGATAGCATACAGAAGCAGTGGAATGCTAACTCTGAATCTGGGGCTAGATCAGGGACTGGGGAGAAGGGTTCACAGGTACCTACTATCTCTTTTTCAAAGTATCAGAGATATTTGACAACAGAAAAATTGACAGAATAGCATTAATGATTTTTTCAACAAGCAATTCATTTGAAGAATGATTACATGTAAAAAGCTTGCTGCAGGATCTTTAAACAAACTACCCTTGGTTATCCCAGACAATGACAGTTGATCTGATTAAGCTTTATATGCAAAAGCGAATATAATGATAGAAATTTGAATGCTGTAAATTTGCTTATAAGTAATATTATTACTCCTCCTGCACTAATTGATTTTGGTGTTTTATTTGATATTTATCTTTAGTGCAGCAAAATTCTGTAGTTCTCAATATTTTCTGTAAGAGTCTTTGTGTTTTGGGATTGTTCTCATGACGTAGTAGAAAAGTGATCTTATAATTTCATTAGAGCCAAAGATTTTAAAATGAAAATAAAAACAAAAAAGCATTTTGTGCTTGCACTTACACCTGTCCTCTGATTATCACCTGGCTAATGAGCTGATAAGGTCTGACGGCACTTTTAGGCCTCCTGTGACCTTTAACTTAGGGCGTAGTCCCTAGCATAGTAACCAGAAGACAAAGTGCCTAATGGTGAAATGATTTTACTTGATGTATTTGATGACCATCCTATCTCAAAATCCATGTTCTGTCTCAACTCTGATTTTTCAGAAATATGTAACTCTTTTCTAAATTATGTGTATATTTTAGAAATAAAAAGAAATAAACAGAAGCCACATGTCCCCATGGTAAGGGGCTTCTTCCTGTGCTCTTTCTCTGTTGAATAATACAGATAACCTAGGGGTGATTATTTTCTTCCTCCCGAGGAAGGAAGAGAATAAGACTGAAATAACACATCTGAAGGTGGGTGAGACAGTGGCTTACGGCCAAGGGAAAGGAGGAGGCTTATAGTAAATAGTTTTGAGAAGACTCTTTGTTGAGAAGTACCCCGTGAGGCCACTGTCTGGCAGCCTATTTACTTATTCTGTGTGTCAGACTGAGGGGGAATATTGTCTTTGTGATCTCCCCGTCAGCAGAAAACATGTTACCTCAGATTCAGTCAGGGTTTCCAGAAATGAAACCAGAGAGTGACTGAGGGAACTCTGTGGACTCCTGGTGACTCTTTAATCCTTTGCTGGGTTAAGTCTGCTTCTTGGAGGGGTATTCAGAGGTAGTTTTTGATTTGTTAGTTGTTTGCTTCCTTTGAAGGGAGACTTTAAAATAAATTAGACGATAATTGGCTAACGCCAGATGAAATTATTTACCTTTGTATGGAAGTTTGGACGTGAGCAGTTCATGCTTTTTGAAAAGATGGAGTGTTCATTAGACTATAGAGATGGAAAATACAGTAAGTTCAGAATAGTTAACTGTCTGTATCATACAATCTTCCCATTAAAGAAAACACTATGTTTTTTTTTTTTTGTTTGTTTTTTTTGAGACAGAGCCTTAAGCTGTCCCCCTGGGTAGAGTGCTGTGGAGTCACAGCTCACAGCAACCTCCAACTCCTGGGCTTAAGCGATTCTCTTGCTTCAGCCTCCCAAGTAACTGGGACCACAGGCTCCTGCCACAATGCCTGGCTATTTTTTGGTTGTAGTTGTCATTGCTGTTTGGCAGGCCCGGGCTGGATTCAAACCATCCAGCCCTAGTGTATGTGGCTGGTGCCTTAGCCACTTGAGCTACAGGTGCCGAGCCAAGAAGACACTATTTTGATGAATGATTTTCTTAAATCAAAGTATTAAATGATGGACAATTTTCTTAAATCAAAGTATTAAATGTGACCAAAAAGAGAAATAAAATATTTAAGGAGAGAAAAGAAAATACATGTAGGATGAGAAATTTCCCTAATGTATGTGATACCTGGAGTGGATCATTTCTTTTTTTGCAGTTTTGGCTGGGGCTGGATTTGAACCCACCACCCCTGGGATATGGGGCCTGCACTCTACTCCTTGAGCCACAGGCACCACCTGGAGTGGATCATGGCTTAACATTACCCCTTTTATATAACACAATTACTATCTATAATAGTCATGAAGTACAATGAATAATGTTTGCTTGTGAAAATTTTATTTTATTGAATTTCATGTGTTTAATCATGGCAGTAAAAAAAATTAAAAATAATCATGACATTAAAAGAAGTCAATCTACTGTGTCAAGCATTTATTAATCCCTCTATCGCACACTCTTTACATGCCATTTACGTAGGTAAGATAAACATTTTCAAAGTAATGTAGGGAAAGCAAATGTCATATCTGTATTTCCTTGAGTGGAAAGCAATTAAATCACTGAAATTTGCAAATTTGGAGTTAGTTTTTTTTTTTTTTTTATTAAAAGAAAAATTCTGACTAACAAAAGAGGGGGAAAAAAAAACTTCCTTCCAGAGAGTGGAAGGAAGTTTTAAACAGGTTAAAGTGGTTTTAAACAGGTGTCCAAAGAAAGTTTGATTATTTTTTTATTTTTACAGATAGTGATTATGAGGATAGTCTGCCCACCCCACACTTTAGGTACGCTGTGCTTGAAAAGAGACAGCTTGTTATTATGTGAGATTTTACTGCTATCTTTGTTTTAAGAATTTGTTGTTGGTTTTTTTATTTTTTATTTTTTATAACCTCTCTCTTACTAAGTTCTGTAGGAAATACAAATTCCTGACACTAAAATGTGATTTTCATCACATAATTTTCAGTATGATTGAATACAAAATATAATTTACATTGGTAGCCTTTACTTATTATGAGGCGACCGTTCTATAGTTGCCCCGTAGATTTTGGTTTTATCCTTTTATTTACACCACTTGTATGTTTCCATTATGAACACCACCTAATATATTTAATCGAACAAATATCTTTTTTTGCGGTAATGAGAAGCTTCTTATAATCAAATTATTTTTGTCATGATTATGACAAACATACATATCAAATCATCAAACACATTTAAATGAATTTTTCATTTTCTGGGAAATTTTTTTTTCCAGTGAGAAATTTGAAACCACTTAGTACCTTTAACAAATCTAGACTTGCTTAATGGATCCACATTTACACTAGGGGAGCTCATAGACCTCCTTTTGTGGTTTTGCTCAGATTACTTGCTGATAATAAATTGAATTTTCACACCTGACATGCTTCCATTGTTTTCTTTCCACAGAAAATCTTACAGCAAAGCATATTGTGAGTAACGACAGCTCAGATAGTGATGATGAATCACAAGAACCCAAAGGTAAGAGCACAGGAATCTCCGCTGGTAGAGATCCGTGAGGAAAGGGTATGAACGCTTTGTCTGATTTTTTTCACGCAAGATCCTAATGTAGTATCCACTTTAGGCACTGGTATCATAGGACTATCACTCTCTATTGAGAGAGAGGATTGAAGGTTGCCAGACAATAGGCAGCATATATGTGTATATATACGTATCCCCAACTTCTTTTAATTGGCAAATCAAAAATATTCTCAGTTGAACAAATAAATACATCTGAGATGGCAGAAATGCTGATTCAGGCACTGGACTTCTTAACATGGATACTGTAATTTAGGAACATTTTTAGATGGTTTTAAATATTAAAAATTTATTATTAAGTAACATTTGAAGATGTTTCACTCCATTCCTGAGCCTTATCCCATAACCAACACCCTACTTTTTGGAAAGGGGTTAGGGATGACGTTGTATAAAATTGTCAAGAACTTGTTGCATATATAGTTTGGTGGTATAAATCAGCCCTCCTGCATTTGTCAGGGCTGTTTTCACTTTGATATAGATTATGATAGTCAGCAATGGAATGGGGGTGAATCAGATTTGCAATGAGCATGAGGGTCATATTTCTTGCGACCGTTATGTGGTAAAATGGAGAGATTTCTCATTTTGACATAGTGCCTTGACATAGTTGTTGAGAGAAATGTCTCAAGTAGTCCAAAAAACTTAACAAATAAACAAAAAGCAAACAGAAGAGCTTGTAACAACTGAGAAAACCTATCCTATTATACTTTCAATACGATCTGGAGTTTAGAATACTGTATTTTGCTGTGTATAATGCACTCCCATATATAATGTGCACCCACGTTTTTGGCCCAGACTTTTAGGAAAATGCCAGCTCTCCGTCAGGAGAGACACATCTGAGGTAGGCTAACGCTTCCCTGGTCAACATGCAGATGGCATGAAGGCTGCCCCTTCTCTTTCTCCCAGGAGCCCTTCCCTCCCTGCCATATTGACTTCTGTGGCTGAGGTGGCCATGTGTGTGGCCAGCAAGGCAGGACCTTCTGAGGCCGCTTGGCCTACCAGCAGCGAGGTTGGGTCCCTGGAGTCTGGGTGGGGCTCCCCGTCCCCTCTACGTGGCTGGGCCTTGGGCCTTACCTCTCATAGTTGCAGCCGCTTCGCCAACCAGGCCACCTTCCCCTGTTTCTGATCATAGCATTCAGTGGAGGCCACTCCAGACCACCCCCACTGGATCCTGGATATGCCTGGGCTGGAACTTTGTGTCCCTGGCAGGCCCAGGCAAGAGGATGTAATAATCCCAAGAGTCCCAAGGGGCTCCCCCACTACTGAGCCATATGTATAATGCACATCCTTATTTTTCCCTTGAAAATTTGGGCAAAGGCTCAGCACCTGTGGCTCAAGTGGCTAAGGCGCCAGCCACATACACCTAAGGTGGCGGGTTCGAATCCCCATCCCGGGCCCACCAAACAACAATGATGGCTGCAACCAAAAGATGGCCGGGTGTTGTGGTGGGTGCCTGTGATCCCAGCTACTTGGGAGGCGGAGGCAGGAGACTCACTTGAGCCTAGGAGTTGGAGGTTGCTATGAGCTGTGAAGCCATGGCCCTCTACCCAGGGGGATAGGTTGAGGCTCTGTCTCAAAAAAAAAAAAAATTTGGACAAAAATAGTGTGCAATACACACAGTAAATTAAAGTATATATTTAACATCTTATTATTCAAAACTCAATGAATTTTGTCAGACTTGGGGTAGATATTAAAAGAACCAGTTTTATCGTTGCTTAATTATCACTAAAATTAAAACTCTCTTCTCCTGCCTGGGCTACTACTTCCTCATAGGGCGAGCTTGCACACACCTGAGTCAAGGTGCTTCTCTGGGGAATGCAGCTACACAGGGCCGTGGTAAGGCTGGTGTGCAGTGTCTTGTGAACTTTAAGAGAATCCTTTCTCTTGGCAGGTGAAGCTTTTGTCTGGGCGCAAGATGTGGCCAGTGGAGCCTGAGCTAGGTTTCAGCCCTTATATGCTCATTCTCCTGCTGCCTTATGTGTCAAATACAGCAGCCCTGGTCATCAGGAGGAGCCCTGAAAGAATCCTGCTCTGAAAGGAGGCGTAGTCTTAATTCTAGCTCCTTTACTTTTTAAATTTTCATGTTACGTTTTCTTAGTTGTTCAAGTCCTTTTTATTCTGAATTTCATTGTAATGAAGGAAGGGAGGCAGTGCAGAGGGAACAGACATCATACCCCTAACACCTCTAGAATTAATCACATATTGACTTTAAGTCAATTCCTAGAGACGGTCAGTACATTTGGTAACCTCTATAATACTAGCTGGTTCTTAAGGCTGAGAAGTTCCAGACCTTCTCAGTATGGCTGCTTTGTGTTTAGTACCAGCCTTTATAGAGTATGATATTTAGGATAGTTTTGAGGTTTTCTTTTCAAACCTTAATATTCATTTTTCCCCCTTTTAAATAGAGTTCTTCAGAGCGGTTTTTGGGTTTAAGCAAAATTGAGTGGAAAATATAGGGGTCCTCTGTCTCCTGCCTAGTCACCCTCAACCAATCCTAATATTGTTACTGACACCATAGTTTTGCGTTTTCCAGAATGTCATGTAGTTGGGATCATACAGTCTGCTGCCCTTTCAGATCGGCTTCTTTCACTTAGTAGTGTAGACATGAGAGTTCTTCCGTGTCTTTTCATGCTTGATAGCTCATTGTTTTTTAGCATGGAATAATATTCCATTGTCTAGATGTGGCATATTTTATCCATTTAGCTAGGGAGATTATCTTGGTTGCTTTCAAGTTTTGGAACTTATGAATAAAGGCACCATAAACATCTGTGTTCAGGTTTTTGTGTGAACGTAAGTTTTCAGTTCATTTGGGTAAATACCATGGAACACAATCACTGGTTTTTATGGTAGGGGTATATGTAGTTTTGTAAGAACCTGCCGAACTATCTTCCAGAGTGGTTATACCATTTTGCCTTACCATGAGCAATAAACAAGAATCCTTTTTATTTTTTTAATGAGACAGAGTCTTATTATGTCACCCTCAGTAGAGTGCTGTGGCGTCACAGTTCGCAGCAACCTCAAACTCTTGGGCTTAAGTGATTCTCTTGCCTCAGACTCCCAAGTAGCTGGGACTACAGGCATAGTTGTTTAGCTGGCCCGGGCTGGGTTTGAACCCGCCACCCTCGGTGTATGTGGCTGGTGCCATAACCACTGTGCTACAGGCGCTGAGCCAGTAAACAAGAATTCTTAGTGCTCCATAACCCTGTGAGCACTTGGTGTTGTCTGTGTTTTGGATTTTGGCTATTCTAGTAGTTATGTAGTAGTATCTCATTATTGTTTTAATTTACATTTTCCTGATCATATGAGATGTGGAACCTCTTTCCATATGCATTTTGCCATCTGTATCATCTTCTTTGCTGATGTGTCTGTTCAGGTCTTTGGCCCACTTTTTATTTTATTTTATCTTTTAAGAAATGGGATCTTGCTGTGTTACCCTGGCTGGATTCCAATTCCTGGGCTCATGAAATCTTCCCCCCTCAGTCTGCTGAGTAGCTAGGATTGCAGACACATATCTCTATACTTGGCCCTAAGACCATTTTTAAATAGATTTGTTTTGTTATTGTTGAGTTTTAGGAGTTCTTTGTATGTTTCACATTATAATCCCTTATCAAATATGTCTTTTCCAAATAATTTCTCTGTGTCTATAACTTGTCTTTTTATTCTCCTGAGGCTCCTTCATTTTTAGTCATATGATTTTGCACAAGGTCTTTAGTCATTTTCAGCTTAATGTTCTTCAGAGATATCCTAGAATCCTTTACCTACTCTCACGGAATTATTTCAACCATTAATTAGTAAAGGCATACAGAAGGGCTTCGAGTGTGCAGAGTGATACAAATAGAAACGTATTCTTAGTATTATACTTTTTTTTCCTTTTAAAATAGTTGCATAATATTTTATTGAATAGTATACAGGAAAATAATTTTAAGTAAGAATAATATAATATAAAAATAATATTTTACTTTGGGTAGTAGAACTGTAAATTTAGTTGATAGTCTTATATCCAATAGGCGATAAATATTATTTATTTTTTTCACTGCTGGCTTATCCTCCAAGTGATGCCGTGTTCAAATGTATCATAAAGAAGATAAACCCTCTGCTGGCACAAAAGTAGGGGGTTACTGAAGAAGAAAATGAAGCAGCAGCAGCAGCCACCTCAATTCTACAGAAATAACTGAGCACCTTAATCATATCCTGGGCCACTAGAGATAAAAATCATTCATTTTAAAGCCTGACTTATTCTAGTGAGATATTTTCTTTGTCAGATTTGGCAGCAGAAAACTGTGGGAGTAGAAAATAGTGTATTTGTCGTCAATGACTAGGTAGTCATCCGGATTGGTTACTGAAAGAAAGATCGCTTCCTTAACTCGGTTGAGTGAGACTTTGTGAAGATTAAAATCAGCGTGTATTATGACTTTATGTATGTTTACTTTACATTTTCTCAGACGTCTCAAGTGTGAATACAGATTCTCTCTCCTTTCTCAACATCCATTCATAACACATATACGCACATATAGTTACATAGACATGTATATCTGTGTACAGAGCTGCCGGAAATCAGAACAGAGGGGGTTTGGGCAGGCGAAGTCATCTGCTACTATAAAGTGTTCTTTAATTTTGATTATGAATAAATAATACCAATTCTGAACATGATGCTGTTGCTGCTACATTACTTTTACAACTAGCTCATCTTGATTCTGCATTTAATAGAGGCCAGGCACTTTTCCAAGAGCTCTGTGTAGATGCACATACTCAGTTAATCTTCACGGCAGCTTTAGGAGATTTACTGAGGAGGAAATGAAGGAAGAGAAGGGATAAGTAACCAGTAAATAGAGAGAGGGAATTGGAACCCAGGCAGTCTGATTCTGGCGCCAGTGTTCTAAATCAGTACACAATGTAGCTTCCCCGTGGCAGTGATGGATGTACAGATTTTAAAGAAAAAACCATTTTAAAACTGTTTCTTCTGGATGAATGCTGAGTTATAAAAGAGTTTTTAGGCATTTGTTTAAATTCCCAAGTTTTAAATCCCCCAGTTAATAATCAAGGATGAAATGACAGGTCCTATGACCAGTACGTCATAAGGGTGTTATTGAACAGCAAGTGTATGTCAATGCTTTTGCTGTCTCTCCTCAGTTTGCTTGATTTCTGGATGTTTATTAAACAGGATAAGAATTCTTAAGGAAAGTTAAGAAATGTAGAGGCGGGATTAGCTACTGTGGATTTTCTCCGTGCACGTGTCTGTGTGTGTGCGTGCACGTGTGCACAAAACCAGGGAAAGGGGAGAAAATCACTGAAGGGAAGAAATGAGAAAATGGAAAGCATTTACCTGGAAAATCTAAGCATAAGCCAAGTGGCACTGTCAAGAATATAACCTTCACACTGACAGTAGGTAAAAGGAAAACGAAAACCAAGTCAAGGACAAAAATGATTTACTGAAATATTTTCCACATGTACATGGGTATATCTACCTATCTGCATAACATATATTTAGTCCAAAGCCACAGGGCTTCACTGTTAGTCTAAGACTAAATTATCCAAAGAAAATCTTTTTTTTTAAAAAGTTAACTTTGGAATCTCGATAATGATCTTTTCTTTTTCCTTAGGCACTGAGAATGAAGACGCTGAAAGAGAATATCAAAATGATAATCAAGCAAGTTGGGTCCATCGTATGATAATGGCCTTGGTGAGTGATTCAGCTTTATTCAACACCAGAGAAGGTCGCGCTGGCAAGGTGCACAACTTCATGCTGGGCTTGAATCTCAATTCATCTTATCCACTGTCTCCTTTGAAAGACTTTACCACACAGGAATCCTTTGATGAAGATGAACTGGACACAGCTGTAGCAGGTGAGTACAAAAAATACCATCAGTGAAAATTAATTCAGAAACTCTTTATTCCTTCTCTGGAGAAAAGCATTTTAATTATTAGTAACACTCAATCATTTATATTCAATTACAGCAACTTGCATTTAATGGGTGAAGGGCTTCAAAGTACTGGGGTTTTGGGAAGGAGGGGGAGAAAAAATTACATTGAATGAGAAATGGCCTCATCATGTCAGTATAGAAAATTTTCATTGAACTGTTTAGATCCTCCCAGGACTGGTCAGGGTTCACTGGCAGGAAATAGGAAACTCTCGGCCTTGTTTAACTGAAAGGGGTTTAAAGTAGGGAATTAGATGCTTACAAAATTGCTCCAAGGCTTGGCTGAGCAAACCCCAGGCTAGGCTTCCAGGAATGACTCCAAAAACACTCCAGAATCATCCCCACAAATACCTCAGCAGCTATGCTTGGCAGTGGAAATACCAGAAATGTAGCCTCTGTCTCATTTCCTTTTTCAGATTTCACGTGGGTGTGTTTCTCTTTGGCAGAGGCCGGGTCTCAGCAGAACCGGAGCTGCAAGGGAATCTGGCAAGCACCGTCCTGAGCCGGACTCCTTAAGAGTGCTGGTGTAATCCACGCAACGCAGGGTTAGCAGGGAGTCCCGTTAGTCAGTCTGCAGAGTCCATCAGGCAATGGAACCCGTCCCTCCAGTTCTCAGAAGGGTTAGGTAACCTTTTTATGACTAGCATCTAGTCACTTTCAGGTTTGTCACTTAGCTGAGTTCTGGAGACTAATTCCCTTTCTACTTCAGTTCTATGTCGGATACAGATGAAAGGTTAAATTTACTTTGGTAACTAATCACCACCTGATAATCTTTTTTGTGATGGTTCTGTCATCTCAAATCTGTATGCTTCCTCACACCATGGTCTTTCCCTTTAACTTTCCAAATGCCTTTCCTTAATCATTTTTGTCTAAGGGCATTGACCGGATGTCGTAAAAACTGAAATGGGATTTTCAAAAAAACACCTTTCTATGGTACTTTAAGTGTCATACCTATAAAATATTTGTGTGAACTAGGTTGTAGCTTTAGATTCTGTTGCTGTTTTCGGTAGTAATCATTTCTACGTGTTGCCTGACCTTAAGGGGACTTATAGAAGCAAAAGTGACCCCTGTTGCCTAATAAAAAAAAGAATACAAATTCACTGTATTTTGCATTAATTACATTTATGATATTAAACTCTAGGATATGAAGTATGTTCGATTACATATCTGTACTGCAAACCTTTCATGTTAACTATAATGAAAGACTATTTGTGATAAGTCCATGTCTCTTTTAAAATCCATCCAAAGGAAAAATACACTTAACTACACATCAGTGGCATTAATTATATTGTTTGGGGGCACACGATTATGCTTAGTGCCATTGCAGTTCCAATAAGATAGGTCTCCTTTAGAAACTCACACTTTATAGATGTATAATGATGGGCTTACAAAGCTGTTTACTTTTACAACACTGAGCTGTACAAAGGATCTTCAGTAAGTTTACTCTGTAGGAAAGGGAGATCAAAGAAGGTGACTCTGTCATCGTTTTCTAAAATTTCTCAACAGAGCTGGGATTGGGACACGTCTCCTGATGTTGCTTCTAAGCCTTTCCCTTTTCCCACAGCCCTTGGTTTTATTAGTCATTATCTCCCTGATGTAAAATCGGAAGCTTGCGTTGTGTACTTGTTATTCCATCTGTTTTACGTTGTTACTGGGACTGCAGAGCTCCTTATGCAGCTCACACGACACGTGTTCTGCGTTCGACATTCCACACTTTTACAACTTCCTGGTAGTTTTGCAATATTGTGTGTGGATTTGGTTGTGTTAGGGTTGCCAGCTAACATACAGAATGCCCAGTTAGATCTGAATTTTCAATGATATGTCTATAGGCGTGTAAATAAGGTACATATAATCCTCATGACATGGGAGACATGCACTACATTATTATTTGTTGATCATCTGAAATTCAAATTGAACTGGCCTCTTCAATTTTTATTAGCTGAATTTGGCCACTTTAGTTATTATGCTTCTTCGTCTTTCTTAGAATCTTTCAAATTATTCTGCGTTTTCCCCTTCCTTCTTTCCTGTGTTCACTCTCATATTCACACGGTATTTCCAGAGGACTTCCAATGTGCTTGGTTTTGGCCAACAGTCAACAAGACAGATGTAAGTAATCATTAGCCTCATAAAGATGAAAAACTTTTCATGGTCCTTCCGTGAAGTTTGAATTCCTGGCAGGATTTATGTTGGGTAACAATGATATAAAAATAGTAAAACTGAAAACTGGCAACCCTGATCCTGATGGAACTGTAAGCCAGCAAGGATGCAAAGCCCTTAACAACGGGGTGGCACCTGTGGCTTAAAAGGTGCCAGTCCCATATGCTGGAGGTGGTGGGTTCTAACCCAGCCCCGGCCAAAAAAAAAAAAACTACAAAACCCTTAGCAACAGCAAGCTAAGAATATGGGTTGAATGTGGGTGCTGGCGTTTGGAGAAGAACAGTTATACATCACCTGGTCTGATTCCACTCTTTGTTCAATGCCCTTTTAAAAAAGGTTATAGGCAGTTTTCATAAAATGAGGCAATAGAAAATATCAATTATTCCCAAATATGGTATTAAATAGACTAAATATTCCTTTTGTTGAGATAATTTAGAGTGTTCTAATCTAAAATAATTTTATTATTTATTCCTTATTGTTATGGGTACATAATACTTCTATAAATTTATAGGGTACATGTGATATTTTGGTACATATGATATGAATTAATAAATGAGAGTAGTTGGGGTATCCATTACCTCAGGCAGTTAGCATTTCTTTTTGTTAGGGGCATTCCATACCTAGTCTCTTGATTACTAAAATAGTTTTAAATTAGTCATCTTTGGAAAGAAATTTCATTGTAATTTCTCAGTGTGTATCTCATCAAAATTATATTTTACTCATTAAAATTATAATTATTCAATTGAAATAGGGTACTGACTTCAGTGAAAAGAAACTCAGCCAGTTCAGTGACAAATTAATTGAAATGTATTGTTTACAGCCCAATATTGCTAAAAATAATTGCATTTTTGACTGAATTTACTGAATTGTTTAGTGCTTTTTTAGACAAAGCCTGTATTAAGAGAGATGTTATTTATCTCCCTGTGTTTTTTTCCAAGTTTTAGAATAATCATATGTCTGGAGTTAAAGTTAAAAGTTTTATCACAAAATACAACCATTTTGGCTCATAAGGTCTTCATTAAAATTCCTTTTATATAACTAAATGCCACATTTTAATGAAAACAGGAAAGTTATTTCTCATTTAATTTTGTACCCCCTTTGCAAAAATAGAGATTTTTATTTAATTTAGATAGTATGTTGGAAAAATCTTACATTTTATTTTACCCTATGTTGATTTTATTCATACAGATTAAAAGTTTAGTATCTTCGAGTTAAAACAACCCAGCAAAATGAGAAAAAGTACACTTTTTTTGTTTTACTTCACTTTGGAGACTGTCTTTTAAAAACAAGAGAAATAATAAGATGATGAAAAATTCCCTTGTTAATTTATTGCAAAATAGTTGTATGCCTATAGAAATAAATTTGGAGAAGGTTTTATTAGTTGCATGACTTATTTCCTGTTTACTTTTGTGTTTATGCTATTTACTGTGATGCACACCATCTGGAATAAGAAATCAAGACATGAGTTAATTTAGGCCAGAGTTCAAAACACAGACATCCAAATATTTATACCTTGTAAATTGAATCTGTGTGATGCATTTGCCAAATGACCATTACAAATTTCCACAATTGAACTGCTTTGAGGAAATGTTATATAATTGTAAAACATACTTATGTTTCTATACTTGACATACCAGAGAACCTGATTAACTCATTCACAGGTTTGGAAACTTTGTATGCTTTAAATTATGGGAGGATATAATTCCAGGAGGCTTTTATCCCATAGCCTGACATTGTAGGGGGTGTTATGCAATAAATCAGTTCAAGTTCAAATACATTTGGAAAAATTGGGCAGTGCTATCTCCCTCTTCAAATGCAATGAGATGCCTGCCACTTTAGTGAGTTTAAGCCCTACTTAAACGTGCCTTGAGTATAGTACTTTAAAAACAGACTGGCTTATATTTGAATCTTAGCCAGCCTGTTTATCAAGAGGACAATCTTGAGCAGTTACTTAATGTAAGCCTCACTTTGCTTATAAAATAAAAATACTGGAGGCCATTATCCTAAGTAAAGTATTTAAAAAATGGAAAAACAAACACTGTGTGTACTAAATTGGACCTAACCGATGAAAACACATGTGCATAGAGGGAAGGAAAACTTAATAGAGATCAAGCAGGGAGGAGGTGGGAGAAGGGTACGGCAAAAACCCACCTGACAGGTACAGTGAACACCGTGGGGGTGACAGGCACACCTACAATCCTGACTCCAACATTACAAAAACGATCCATGTCACCAGAAACATCTGTACCCCTATAACACTTTGACATTTGTAGCAGCTTTCCTACTAAAACGCTATTAGTAAAAACCATAATGAGGAAACGAGGTAATACATAATCTATTTGGCTGTTATTCAAGCCATTGAATCTTGTCTTTGTCAAGATATGCTCTTATCTAATCACGATTTTAACTCTTATTTTGTGTATGAGTCATCTGTTTATATCTTGAAAAACTATGCTCCTCGCAACACAATTAAGAAATACTACTTACCCCCCCCCTTTTTTTTTACGATATGGATAAACTTAGTGGGCATTTGGCTGAGTGAAATAAGTAAGCCTGTGCAAAGAGACAGATACCACATGATTTCACTTATTTGTGGAAAAAAGTCAAACTCAGAAGCAGAGAGTAGAATGATGGTTACCGGATGCTGGAATGAGGGGAGAGAGGAGAATGTGGACAGGAAAGGGATGGAAAGGTCAAATATCCCACAGTTGGGAGAAAAAAGTTCTGGTGAGCTACTGCACAGTTTGGTGACTCCGGGCTACTGCACAGTATGGTGACTGTAGTTAATAATGTATATTTCAAGATAACTAAAAGAAAAAATTTTGAATGTTCTCACCACAAAGAAATAATAAATATTTGAGGTTATGAGTATGTTCATTAGCCTTTTTAGATCATTCCATAACATGTTTATGTAATAAAACATCACTTATATACCGTAAATGATTATGTTAAGAAAATAAAAATTGCTGAGCAGTGCCTAAGCTCAGTGAATAGAGCACCAGCCTCTTATATGGAGGGTGGTGGGTTCTAACCTGGCCCCAGCCAAACTGCAACAAAAAAATATAGCTGGGCATTGTGGTGGGCACCTGTGGTTCCAGCTACTTGGGAGGCTGAGGCAAGAGAATTGCCTAAACCCAAGAGCTGGAGGTTGCTGTGAGCTATAATAACACAGTACTCGACCCAGACTGACAAAGTGAGACTCTGTCTCCAAAAAAAAAAAAAGTTTTTAAAATAAAGGAAACAAAACAGAGATACTACTTACTGTCAGTTTATCTTGAAGTTTAGAATAATGGTGTTTAGCTACATATGAGAGCTGAGAATTGGTCCACATTATGATTTTTCTCTCAAACACATACTTAAGAAAATAGGTGACTACCAGTTTCTTAATGAAAAGGGGGAAAATCAAACATGAAAGAAGTAATCTGGTTTTGGTTAATCTTTTAGCTAATTTTTTTAAGAAATGAGTTTATGAAGCCAAAGAAAAATAGCTAGGAATTATCACTAGACTTTTATTATATCAATAATAATCAATAAACAGTAATCCGAATACAAAAAGGCAGTAGTGCCCCCTATTGTTGGTTTCCCCTTCCTCAGTTTCAGTTACCTGTGGTCACCTGATGTCATTCATGGTCCAAAAATAGTAAATAAAAGTTTGGGAAATAAACAATTTAAGTTTTAAGTTGCATGTCATTGTGAATAGTGTGAGAAGTCTCACACTGTCCCTCCTAGAATGTGAATTATCCTTCATCCAACCAGAACAACCTACTTCACCATTACTCACTTAATAGGCTTCTTGGTTATCAGCTCTACTGCTGCTGTATCAAATGCTTGTGTTCAAGTAACCCTTATTTTTCTCAATAATGGACCTTGGAAAAAATAAGGGTTACTTGAACACAAGCATTTGGGATCATAGCTTGGCATTAATCTCCTCTGAGGAGTCTGGGAGGAAGGAATTTTCCTCCCATCACCACTACAGAGGATCTTCCTCTGTGATAAGGGATATAAGCCCTTAGCTCAGGGCTCAAGCTACTCCCTCTGCCCCAGGCAAATGCAAATCTCCACAGTGGGTATCTGCTTTACCTGTTTATTAGGCAGAAAATGACCCAGTTAATGTACCTTTCCAGGTCTTTGCCATAGTCTCTTGGATGGCCATTTTTCCTCAGAGGACCCAGCAAGGGTATTTGTAAGCTGTATTCCCAACAGGCTAGAATTTCAGGAAAGGCAGGAAGCTTGCTAGCAATGGCTAGCTTAAATGTAAATTAGTCAACTTTTCTTTGTTCTGATTCACTCAGTTTACTTTGTAATTTTCCTCTTTTTCTGGGGGTGCATTCCCTTGCCAAGAGTAGGGTCTTTGGTCCCCATTCTTCCTGCACATTTTTAAATGTTTAATGTTTAATTATGATAAAATACACATTAATGTTGTTTTAATAATCAATAGAATTGTGTGCTGATAGCCTTTATATATTGTAGTTATTACTTTTCATATTACGCATTCTAAACCTTTTAGTTCTTTAGCCGTGCCACTTTTTAAAGTAATAGTGTAACACTGTGCATAGGGTTAGACTTCATGGAACTGGCTTAGAAACTTGACCCTCACTATCCGTGTAAAACTAGGCAACTTAGTTTACCTCTCTGGCCTCCCTTTCCTTATCTTTAAAATGTCCATCTCCTTTTAAGTGTCGTATAATAATAATAATTCTCACATTTAAAATTTATAATACTTAGGGTTGGATGTGGTGGCTCATGCCTGTAACCCTAGCTTTCTGGGCAGCCAAGATGGGTAGATTGCCTGAGCTCAGGAATTCAAGACTAGTGTGAGCAAGAGCAAGACCTGGTCTCCCCAAATAGAGTGGTGGGCACATATAGTCCCAGCTACTCAGGAGGCTGAGTTAAGTGGATCACTTAAGCCCATGAACTACGATGATGTCATAGCACTCTACTCAAGGCAACACAGTGAGACTGTCTCAAAAGAAAAAAAATTCATAAACATTAATAGCATAAATGAATTTACTATTGTAAGAGTAACCAATTGATGAATTTTTAGCTCCATAGTAAAATACTTAGAAACAGATATAAGTCAAAAACTCAGAATTTTTTACTTGTAAAAAGTTGACTATACGATTTTTATACAAAAAATTTCAGAGGAATAAATGTGAAAATTGGCTTTCAAAATTCATATACATATTTCATTAATACATCTCAATTTTACAGTTGGTAGATTCTAGGTCCTGTGATAAGTTTAGTATCTTGGCTAGTGGCAAAGTAGATTGTCAGTACACTCTGTGGACACTTGAAAAGACAGTTATCCTAAAGATAATTATTTATAGAATTATTTCTTTTCTCTCTTCTTGTGCCCTAGGAGTTAGCCTGAGATATAGCAAGCCTTTACTATGCAGCCGTATTACCTTATTTCTTGTCTTACAAAAAGTATTTTTATTAAGCCATATTTGCTTTTTATGTAAAACTATTCATACCTTCCCTCTTTGTTTCAGTTATTCTGGGTAGTACAAACAGCCTGAGCTATAAAATATTTTCTTCTTTATTCATAAACATCACTAGGGCTTGTAACATTTATTTGTTTGGACAGGAAGACTTTAAAGATTTGCCTTTTTTTGATTGCTTGCTTTTAAAATGTAATAATAAGGAAAATCGACTGAAGGAGAATTATAGCGTCATTCTTAGAAACACATGCAGGAAAATGAGATGCATTAAGTTCCTCTCATATGCTGAGCAGGGTCCTGGATACTTTATGCTTTTTTAAGATCATGCTCACAATCCCCGAGATAAGTATTAACTAAATTTTACAGGAGACTCTGTATTTCCCTATGACAGTGCTTGCCTAGTGGACTTTAACACCTCAGTCAGAGATCCTTGTGCACATGCAGTGTGAGCCCCGTCATTGTAAACCCCCCTCTGGAACTTCGTCAGCCAGAGGAAGGCTTCATACAATACCACGGCATTTTATTAAATTCAGTTTGCATTAATCCAATTCTGGTCACACTTCTTTCTTCTTGGTAAGTAAATCAGGAACACTGCACAGACATGTGAAAAGTCTCATGTTATCAATATTATTTTTTACAAAAATGGACAATCTCTAGGTCCAGCTGCTTTTCAGGCCACTTGTCACCTCCTTTCATTCTCTCATCCTTCAGAAGCCACCCTGGGCTCTTTGCTGTCCTTACACACACAAAGTCTCATTCTGCCTTAGGGCTTTTGCTCTAACTCTTCTTTCTTCCTGGAAACACCCCCCTGTTCCACCACACACATCCTTAGATAGTCAGTTCTGTCTTGCTGTTCTTGTTTCAACCTAAGATTTCCTTCTTAGAGAGGTCACTCCCTTGACCATCCAGCTGAAGTTACTTACTATTCTATTGGCCTTGCTGATTTTCTTCATCACTTTTATTGCTTTCTGAACTGTCTTGTTAATACATGTGTTTACTGACTTATCGGCAGTGTACTTAAAGCAGAGTTTGTATCTATCTTGTTCAGCTCTTATTCAGCCTGAGTAGCAGTAGAAAATATGTGTTTGCTAAGTGTATGGGTTGGATTATTTTCTTGGACCCCCACCTTACAGTGGAGTGCACTGTCAGCCTGAAGAGCGGGAAGTGGCATGGAATCTATTCAGATTTTGCTACTCCTGAGTTATGTCACATGTCACAGAGATGGCTGTTGTTTCACTTTCTATCTGTAGGTGTCTTCTACCTCACCTGTCTAAGAATTAAACGGGATGATACATGAGGAAATGTTTATAAGCCAGTAAAGAACTGTGTAATGTGGGATAATACTATTAAAGGAATCACAGCTTAGAGTTAATACCGGGACCCGAGCTAAGGACTTTATGTGCATTGTCCAACTTAATCCTCACAGCAACCTTATTTGATAACTACTTTTGTGCCGAGGTTACAGATGAAGACACTAAGACTTAAAGAAAAGAATTAAATTAGGTTTGCAACACTTGGTCTCATGCCCAGCTCTATTTTTCTTTCAAGCCAGCAGGCCTAACCATATGAAATTCTGTCTCTCAAATTTTAAACAAGCATTTGAATGTCATAAATAATGTCAGATGATCATTTGATTCATTCTTGTATCTCTTTTGTTTAAGATCCTGATGAATTTGAACGAATATATGAGCCTCTGGATGTCAAAAGTAAGAAGATTCATGTAGTAGACAGTGGGCTCACTTTTAACCTGCCATATCCTCTGATCCTGAGACCCCAGAGAGGGGTCGATCTGATCATCTCCTTCGACTTCTCTGCAAGGCCAAGCGATTCCAGTCCTCCCTTTAAGGTAAAGAGGCTTTACTTGGCCTTCCCTTCTGTCTCACATTCTCTTTCATGCCTTATAATCTCTTACTCCTTTTGACCCTAGGCTTTTTTCCCATTATCCTGTTTTCTGCATTATTATGAGTAATATTTCTAAAAATGCAGATGTGATTCAGTCACTCCTCTGCTTGAAGAAACTTGTAAATGAATCCAGTGAGAGCAGGACAAGAATGATAGACCAGGTCTGAAGTTTACAAAGGCTGAGACTTGGGAGTTAGCGGGCAAAAGATACGTAAAATCACGTATGGAGAGTGTATATCCTGAGAGAGGAAGAGGACATAAAAAAAAAAAATAGAACAGTATCTAGGGGAAAGGAAGAGAACAAAGGAAGCCTGCAGAGAACAGAACCAGGTGAAGATAAGTAACTATAGGAATGTCTTTGATGAACTGGACAGGAGCAGTTTCTGTAGAATTGTAAGGGCAGAAATTAAAATGGAGACAGTTCTGTGGACTGTCTAAGGAAGAAGGAGATGGGTTGTATTCACATCTACAGGAGGATGTGAGGCCTAAGGAAACTGGGTTCATTTGGTGGGGGATGGATTGTTAATAAAAGAGACAAGCAGGTTTGAAAGCTGAAGACTAGGTGTCATTAAGGAAGAAGATAGTAATGGTATTTTATCTTTCTGGAGACAGGTAGTAGTATTTGAAAAAGGGAGCAAAAATTGGTGAGATAAGATGTCATCAACAATTTAAATAAGACAGTAGATGGAATGACCATAGCCCAGCACCGGATGGGAGCAGTTGCTAGCTGAGAAGAGCTCCAGCTTGGATCAGATTCCAAGGCTGTGCATTGAGAATCTAACACCCTTTACCAGCTGCCTCCTTTGTACACACTTTTCATGAGCTGTCTGCGGTGTGGTGTGCTTTGTGCAGCAGATAATGGGAAGTCATAGTTCCTGATCTCAGTAACATTTTGACTTTTTTGGGAGAAAGACTTCTTTTTTTTATTTTTTTTGGTCCCTTTGGAGAAAGGTTTCTACACATAAGAGCCTCTTGGAGTGACACTGAGAAGAGTATTGGTGGTGAACTGTAAAGTGATTATCCGGGTTTGGGTGAGAATGGCTTTTACAGGGGATTGGGATAAAAAAAATTATACATTTGTGTGTCCCAGGGTTGATGAACAAGGAAATACGTGAAGAAAACAGCTCAGAGATGGCAGTGAGCACATCTAAGAGACTAGAGGGATCTGATTAGATGTGACATATATACTCAGCTCAGTAAACCCTCAGGAGGGTTTAAGGGGAGAATTTAAGACGGAATGATGAGGAATAGAGAATCAGTGGAGGATTTCCAGCAGACAAATGACTTTGTGAATTTGGAATTTTAGGATGATTAATCTAAGAGTGGAAAGTAGAATGATTTGGAGAATGGAGGGTGAAGGATTAGAATTACCCGGCCCTAGGATAATGAAGCATTCCACCCGAGCGGGTGGCTGCGAACCCTAAGAGCAGAATCTGATGACCCATGAGAAACAGCGGGAGGAGGGTTTCAGTGGATGACTCTAGGATGACAGCTTACAGACTGATTCTGATGAAGACACGGGATTATTCATTTCTCCGGTGGGAGTGTAAAATGTCAAAGCCATCATTTTATATATGAATCAGAGCCGCGCTACCTTGATGAGTTGATATTGAAAGGAGGTTTTAACATTTCTCTTTGTACTTCTACCAGGAACCATTCTATTTAGCAGTAGTCTTAGAATGTTGAGTTATTTGTGCTTAAGAAGAATGTATTCTTAAAATGTATGGAAATTTGGGAAATGCATCAAGTGCTTCTAAACAAAAACTAATATTTTGGTATTTTTTCTAGTCTGTCTTTGGGAGAGGGTGTGTGTGTGAGAGAGAGAGAAAGAGAGAGACCACCGGTATCTACGTCTTACATTCTGCTTCTTTCTACTTACAACTACATTGTGTATTTTCCCACGCCATTAAATATAAAGACATATACTAAATATAAAAGATATGAGGACTGTTCAGAAAGTATTCAGCCATAATTAATACTATTTTTCATAGTACAAGGCTGGATGCATTGTGATTTTTATTGCTGATAATTGGACTGTTTCAATTGTTTATGTAGTGACTTCTGTTGGTTTAATTCTTGAAATTCTTACTGTTCCTCAAGGTCATTTAAATAGGAATGGATATGTTCTCTTTCTGATATCCTTTAAAAATATTTCACTCATTAATTTATCTGAATATATTGGGTACATAGTAACAATCTTTAATAGGCTTTTTCAATATTGTTATTTTTTTATTATACACTGCACTACTATTACAGAGGAAAAGGATCCATTTTGTTTTTATCTGTTGTGTCCTGTTGGCCCATCTGACCATTCTTATCTCAGTATCACACTGATTTTAATACCTGTAGCTTTATTATATGTTTACTACCTTGAAGAGCATGTCTCCAGTCACTACATTATAGACGTTCCTCCCTCTGTATTCTCATAGAGGTGCTTGAAAATTATTTTGTCAATTCCTTTTTTTCAATGCCCTTCTCCAATTGTATACAAGTCATCATTTATTTAGCATAACATTAAACTTATCATTCCAGAAGTATTGAATTATATTTTTGGATCTCTAATGTAAAGGATATAGCAATGTATTACATATAATACATTTATTCTCTAAAACCAAATTTGAGCAAATTCAACAAAGTAAACAAATTCAACTTTTCAGCCTTAGTTGGAATATCGAAAGTTACTTTTTAAGCCTATGAGTGTTGTTATAAACATTTATATTCCTAAGTGGATCTAAATGATTATCAAATTATGGTTTTCCAATGATAAAAATGTTATACTGTTAATGCTAAAATAGGATACTTATTTTAAATACAGTAAAGTTTGATAAATTGATGAGGAGTCTGTGTGAAGTCCTTTTGATAGGAGGGGAGAATTTTTTATTATTATTACTTTTTAAAATTTTTACATATACATGTGATTATTAGCTTTCCACTTTTTGCCTTCACAGAATTAAAAAGGCTTAAAATTTAATAACAGTGTTTAAGACTAGAAACAAAAACCTTGTAAAGAATGAATGAAGATAAATACATTCAGAAAAGAAATTAGACAATTGCTGTACAAAGTATTAAGCAATAATAATAATAGTAATGCAAAGAAAGTAACATTCACATCGTCAATAAGACTATAATTATTATAGAATGCTTTGACTCTGAAGTTCTGTATGGAGTCATCAATTAACTTCTCATTGTTTTTTTCCCAAAGTCTTAAAAAACAGACAATATTTTTAAGTAAAAATAAAAGATAATTTCAAAAAACAGATCATGCCAAATCTTATAGACAATAGAGAAAGAAGAAATAATTCAAAATCATTCTACTTAATCTGGATACACCTGATATTAAAATTGGAAAAAATATATTATTATAAAGGGGAAATTACAAACATAATTCACTTGTAAATGAGGATGCAGTATATTTCAACATTTTAACAAGTTGAAGTAGGAAGGGAGAATCTTTAATGGAAGATTTTAATGGATATACACAATATGATTTTATTATGGTGATTAAATGGTGAATAATTTATTCTTGAAATTAAAATATGGGTACCATTTTTCATAAAAGATTATAGCATAAAGACAAGGAAAAAATTAGAATGATTAACTTTATATTTACTGATAATTGTTGCATTTATAAGTATAGTTAAATCTCAGATTTTGTTAGGAAACTATGAAAGATAGATATCATGACTTTTGACAAAGGGAACCACAGTTTATGCTGTTATCTATGTTGTAACTGGCCTTGAAAGTTAATGACGTCAATGTAAGTGATACTGTGTTTTTAAGATAAGTTAGTGCACACCCTAATAATAATCTTATATAAAGAGTCTCATTGTTCTAAATATTACTCCTATTAATTTACCTAAGAAAAGCAGCTCTTTGTTTTATTTCGTTAAGTATCCTTTATAAGCAATTTAATATCTTAGATATATACCATGTAAATTAACTTTACTAATAGAGTCCATCCAAGGGCAATCCCAATAAGATTTGTCTTTAATGCTGATCCTGGAAATAAGCCAGGGTCTTCACATGCATGCAAATATGCAAAATAAACAGGTTGCAAATTTAGGGGAGAAAAGTGGGGGGAGTTTGGGTTTATTGGGGAGCAAGAAATCAAGGAATAAATAATTCAGAGTTTGCTATTAGAGATTTTTCCCCTTCAATTTACTAAATTTTTTGGCAAGCAATAGATTTAAGTTATTGTGCCATAAATTATATTATGTTAGGTAATTTTACCGAATATTGGACATAAATCTGGGTCAGTTTTCATTGCTTTTTTATGTGCTTAATGACCAGAAGCTAAATGGATGGCCCCTTCCCTTCCCTTCCCTTCCCTTTTTTTTTTTGAGACAGAGTTTCAAGCTGTTACCCTGGGTAGAGTGCTGTGGCATCACAGCTCACAGATACCTCAAACTGTTGGGCTTAAGCAATTCTCTTACCTCAGCCTCCCAGGTAGCTGGAACCACAGGCGCCTGCCACAACACCCGGCTATTTTTTGGTTGCAGTTGTCATTGTTGCTTAGCAGACTGGGGCTGGGTTTGAATTTACCACTCTAGGTGTATGTGACTGGCACCCTGCCAGCTGAGCTATGGGCACTGCCAACAGAAAAGAGAAAGAGGCAATGATTGGAAGAGAGAAGGAACAAAGAAGGGAGGACAATTTGAAATGAGGCAGTCTATACAAATGATAGAAATAATGTGTCTAAATTAAATTTATTTTCCTATATTTTGCTCAGAGTCAAAATTCCATTTTAATCTACATTAAAGGAAAAAAAATCCTTAAGTTTTTCCACAGAGACCTGATTTATTTGTTGACATTAGGGTATGACCCTTTTTAGAATCTCTGCCTGTGATTTACTTATAGTTCCTAGACTGGCCTGTATTGTAGCCAAATTAGTCCAAGTATCAGCCTTGTGAGACCCAATCCACAATGGCTACTGCAGGAAACTGCACAGAACTAAATGTAGTACTTCCAGGTTTACCTCTTGAATTAGTTTATAACAAATCACCCCAAACATGGTCGCTAACAACAACTGAAATGTATTCTCTCCCAGTTCTGGAGGCCAAAGCCAAGAACAAGCACATCAGCAGGGCTGCTACTCTCTTCATAGGCTCTGCAGTAGACTCCTTCCTTGCCTTTTGGAGCTTCTGGTGCTCCAGGCATTCCTTGGCTTGTGGTTGCGTCTCCAGTCTCTCTCTCCATTTTTGCACGGCCTTATCTTTTGAACACGTACCTTCTCTTTTATCTCTTACAAGAATAATACTCATTAAATTCAGGACACATCCACGTAATCCAAGATGATCTCACCTCAAGACCATTAATCTTGGAACACGGGCTTAAGGCATGGACTTATCTTTTGGAGGACCACTCATCAATCCACCACACCCATACTGACCACTGAGGATCAGACGCTTGTGATGAGTAGACACACCCAATGTTAATTTCTCTTTACATATTTTTGTGAGTTTATACCACCTTTTTGTGAAGGAAAAGTACAAATGTACTATTCTACATAATATTAGCTATTAAAAATTATTTTTATGCTTATTTCACTTTGAAGCTCTTAGAACCTAATACCAGCATGGTTTTTTGTTTTTTGTTTTGGGAGTGAGAGTGATAGGACACAACTACAACAGGGTCTTCACCTAACAAATGCAAACCTTATAACCTAATCCTTTGTACCCTCATATTAATCTGAAATAAAAAAAAGGAGTGACCATAACTATAAAATCATGAATTCTAAATTGTAGTTTCTATATGATATATCTTCTGTTAGTCACTTCAATGAATTTTTAAGATTCTGATGACTTATTTACATGCCACCCCACTTCCCAATCTACAAATAGGTTTTATTTATTTAATTTAATTTTTTATTAAGTTAGAAATAGGTTTTAAGTAAGAGAAACATCATAGAATAAAAAGCACATATCCTTAGTTTTTCACAGAGGTAAAACACCCTACATCCTATAATGAAAATACAATTCATTATTTTATATGTTTGTATATATTTATATAGATATGTTTTTATACATTTAAAAATATATATTTGCATATAAATAAAAGAAATTATATATATATGCTGTACATACTACGTGTTGAATGTATTTCTGTGTTACCTGGAAATAGCCCTCTCTATGTTGTTTTTCTTCTCCTTTAAGACATTTTAGTTATATTTTTAGCTCTCAAAAATGAGCCCCAAAATTGTATACAGTATTGCTTTGTACGAGAATCCTTTGAAGGATTTTGTCCAATTATTATCTTCCCAGAAAATCATGTTAATGTGGACAAGTGAGTTTGCCATAAATTGCTCTGTGGGAACGTGAAGCATCTCGGGTATCAAACCATAACTGACAAAGGGTTGGTAGAGACAGAACACAGTTCTGGCACGTTGCTGTCATTTGTGGAGCAGTCACATTTTTGTTCACGTCTTTGTTTTAAAATCCCTTTTGAAGAAACCAGTGTGTTTTACTCAAAGTCTGTGTCATTATTTCTCAGTCTTGACACTGAGGACATCAGAGAGGAAATGGTTTTCCCGTCCTGTAATCATGGTCTCTCTCATCATTAGTTTGTCATCTTTTCCACATCAGGATCCTATACGGAAAGGGAAAGTTTCCCTCTCTTCCTGATTCCAGTCTGAAGTGATCTATCTAAAAATAGCCCAGCTTTGACATCATGTGGTTCCCTTTTCCTCTTTCTCCGCACGGCTGCACACACATCGTGGGTCATACCTTTGAGTCATGTTTGTAAACACTAGAAACTCTTTCTTTTCTTTCCTCACGCAATGGCTCCACAATGTGAACTTTTGGTTTTATTTTGATGTTGAAGAATCATAAATGAATAATCGTGAACAGTGCTAGAAATAACAAGCTGATTAATTCAACTGAAGAGAGGGGGGAAAAAGAGGTTTTCTGAAATTTCCAACGAAGGTGGGGATTTCAGTGAAACACGATTATATTTAGCTTCATGGCGAGGCAAATGCTTTCCTGTACGTTAAATCCTTCATTATCTCAGATTTCTGAGGCTTTGTAAATGGTGCTGAGAGAGAGTTGATCAACTTAAATTCATGACATTCCAGAAGCATCAAGAGACGTCAAAGTTCAGTGCAAAGTGTGTTTTTCTCTGAACTTAAGATCCTGTGTTAAAGTACTTGTTTTTTCTGAATTTAAATTACTGAGGTTTTTATACATTACCTCCTCTGATACTCACAGCAATCCTATGAGAAAGATAATAGCAGTAGTTTTATTCTACAGTGGTAGACAGTGCATTGCTGAGAAATAAGGAATGAATAAAATACAGAGTAGATGGGATTGGGAGGCTGTTCGCTCAGGGATAGAGAACAACCTAGTCCCTGCCAATTTGTTGTTACTCATTATCTTTACTGTGCCTTGAGAAGAGATTTAACAAACGTGGGCAGAACTCTTAATACGTGAATAATCACTGTTTTTAAACACTATAAAATATTAATTCTAACACCAATCCTATAAGACAAGTATTATTAATGCCATCATAATATCTCATGAATTATTTTACTAATCTCTTGTTTTATACTTGAGGGTATTAGTATGGAGATATCGAGTTAAGAAACATACCCAAGAGCTCGGTGCCTGTAGCTAAGTGGTTATGGCACTGGCCACATACACAGGGGCTGGTGGGTTGGAACCCAGCCAGGGCCTGCTAAACAAGAATGACTACAACAAAAAATAGAGCCAGGCATTGTGGCGGGTACCTGTGGTCTCAGTTACTTGGGAGGCTGAGGCAAGATAATCACTTAAGCCCAAGAGTATGAGATTGCTGTGAGATGTGACGCCAGGGCACTCTAGCAAGGGCGACATAATGAGACTCTGTCTCAAAAAAAAAAAAAAAAAAGAAAAGAAAAGAAAAGAAAGAAACATGCCCATGGCCACAGAGCTGGCATTTGGACTCAGGCACCTGGCCCCAGAGTCTGTGTTTTTATCTTTATAATATTCTGCTTCTTATTTATCCCACTTTCTCAGAAGCTGCATATAAGTAGAAATCAGGTCTACTCACAACCCCTTTCCGTTTGATTTATGTTCTACAGTTTACATTTAATTTTTAGGGGCTTACCCACTGAGTTAGTTAACTTTAGTGCAGAGACAACCAACCTCCAGTCTCAGCTGACAACAGACACGTATTTCTTGGTAATGTTATGGGTCAGCAGCCGCAGATCCGCTGCCATGGCTCTGTTCTGTGCATCTCCTCATTGCGGTGGGGATATACTGTGTATAATCCTTTCACCTGGCAGGAAGCTAATATGTGGTAATAATCATACAGTCTGCCACGCCCGTTAACCAAGCTCTTGGTACCTGTGTATGGTCTAAACTTGACCATCACACATGGAAAAGCAAAATGCTGAGGCTGGAAGTTCAACTTCCTTTTTCATTATCAGAACCCCCCCAAAGCTGATTCACAGTAACTCGAATATTTTCACATTCATAACACAAATAGAATTTTAATAAATATTTTTTAACACTTTTGTGGATATGATATAGGTGAAAATCCAGTAACAGAAGGTTCCTTGTTCTATGTCATCAGATTCTCTTTTTAATCCTGAGGGTTAAAAAAATATTCACATGGTTATAAATACTCTGGACCCATAATATTTTTTGGGGGGTATTTTTTAACATAATTTTATTCAATTCATTTCACTTTACCAATAATCTTTCAAATACCTGCTGTGGAGCTAGCCCTGTGCCAAAAGTTGAGTTTTGTTTGTAAAGTATTTATATATATATATTTTTAGATTGATGAGCTTCTTGAGAACAGGGTCATTATTCATCTTAGCAAGGAGCACACTGCTGGCATGTAGAAGACACCTAATGAATATGGAGTACTGGTCAGGTCGACGGACAAATGCGTCTTTTTCTCTCTCCCGCAGGAACTTTTACTTGCGGAAAAGTGGGCTAAAATGAACAAGCTCCCCTTCCCAAAGATTGATCCCAATGTGTTTGATCGAGAAGGACTGAAGGAGTGCTATGTCTTTAAACCCAAGAATCCTGATGTGGAGAAAGATTGCCCAACTATCATCCATTTTGTTCTGGCCAACATCAACTTCAGAAAGTACAAGGCTCCAGGTGTGTTGGGAATATTTATATTCCATAAAAATAGGAATTTAGTAGGGGAGCCAGACTGATAGTAAGCAAGTTCATTCTAGGTCTTCCATACCAGCTTTTGCAATATCAAATGCCTCCCTACTTTGATGAATGGCTACTGTCCTGAGCCCCAAAGTACTGAGTTGCTCAGAGTCCGGAAAGTGATAAGCCAACAACTAGCTTAGCAGCAATCTCTGGGGCTTCCCTCTAAAACCCTGAATTATGTTTGTTGAAGTTGATTTTGAGTCAAATATTTCAAATATCACCCTTATAAGAGACCCTTTGTTTTAGAAAAAATCATATATAAAAATTTCTGAGTTTGGGAATTTCGGTTGACCACAAGTTTAATTTAATCTAACAGTACAATATGGCTAGCTGGTATTTTCACATTGCCGTGTCCTATCTCATAGAAAATGAGAATCAAGTTGAAGGCATAGTCATTCCTTTTCACCACATCCAGAGGAGGCTGTTAACTCTGCTGTATTCTGGAAAACATCGATTAATGAGGTCTAGAGATTCACAGGCAGGATGCTTAAGCTCTAAAATCTGTTATTTGAGGACCAGAAAAGGTAGTTGTCCGTTATGTGAAATGTAGTTTTCCATGATTATTTGTGAAAGACACAAATAATAGAGAAGGTGAGTGATGGGTATGTGGAGAAAAAATAGTCTTTTTCTATGTCTTCTCAGGAAGACAGAGAAAGGATCAATAGAGTGGAGGTTATCGTGAGGCATACTTCAGCACAGAAGGAAGAAGAATTGGCTGGCATCTTTACTTACCAAACAGTGGAGCTCCTAAAATGTAGAGAATTTGCTATCATTGTTAATTCTCAAGAGGGGCCCAATGAGTAGTTGGCATCCATGGGGGATTTCTGTGGTGTGAAGACAATTACATAATGTTTTGGTGTGGGTTGCCCCAGCAGCATATTCTGAGAAAAGCATTTAAGTACAGAGAGTTTATTTGGGTGAACTAGAGAACACTCTAGTTTATTAGTAAGGAAGTGGGGAAGTGGTAATGGGAAGGAAGGCAGATAACAAAGTGTGTGTTAATAAGTTGGCTACCACCATGGGAACAACAGGAACTTTACCCTGCTGGGAAAGTCTAGGAATGGAATAGAATCTATGCCCCACATGATCCTTCCCGCTCACACACCCAAAGGCGGGAGAACTGTATTTCTGTCCTAACTCCTAACAGACTTTGGTTGACCAGGGGCAAGTATTTACCAGAATTTACTAGCCTGCTGCTTTGGGCAAAGCAGCCTTCTACAGTTTCAGGGGAGGGTGGAAAGCCTCCAGACACAGAGATGTGGATACTGGCAGTTGGAAGTCACCCAGTCAAAACACACTGAAATGATAAAGTCCAGGGATGCAACAGATTACAGGGCTCGGGAGGCGGGGGGAGGCTCCCAGTGTTGTCTTTATGGCTATTTGTTTTGCGCCGAGTTTTAGAGATATTTTGTAGTTTCTGAAATGACACCACTTTGTGATTTTTCTATTATTTAGGTGTTGCAAGAGAAACTGAGGAAGAGAAAGAAATAGCTGACTTTGATATTTTTGATGACCCTGAATCACCGTTTTCAACCTTCAACTTTCAATATCCAAATCAAGCCTTCAAGAGGCTGCACGATCTTATGTATTTCAATACCCTGAACAACATTGATGTAAGTATCTCATGACCATTGATGATGTCAAATGATTTTCATGCCACTTAAATACAGGAAAGCTTCTTAAATTAATTAAAAATTTAAAATAAGGTTTGTGAGTCATACCACCCAAAATGTGCCTCTTGACTTTACATGAATTATTTCACGAATCTCCAGAAGAACCCAACAAAGCTCCCAAATCAGGAAACTCCCTCCTCCGAATTGGCAAAGCCACATTCTTTCCTGTTATTTTATTGACTAGGTGGTTGATACTTGGCTTCCTTTCCAAAGTATTTAATGTATTCACTGTATGATAAAATAAATTATAAACAAGGGACAAAAGTGATAGAAAGGAAATATATGAGTATGAAAGTGAATGCAACCAGAAATAGTCAATCGGCAGGAATATGTGACATGAACTGTAATGAATATATTCATGCTTTTAAATGTTTTCTCTTGTGGATCTTAAGAGTGTTACCAAAGGTAACAGACTCCCCCATTTTTAGCTCTTGAGACATCAAGTATGCTTTGCTTTAGAAACTTTAGAAACAGCTATTCCTTCACTATCGATCACTCTTATCACTAGTATATCTGCCATTAACATTCTTTGTCTACGTAAAGTTTTTTAGTTTCTAACTCACCATTTATGAACATTATTGTGTAATTAAAATCATTGGCTTGTGCTTCCAAATCATAGTGTCTGACAAATGATGATCATTTGTGAAAGCTGAAATTCATTAGCTAGCCCAAGTGGCTTTCGTTTGTTAGAAAAAAAAATACAAGAAAAAGAAAGAAATTACACAGAGAGGAAAAGGCATTATGCCTGCCTCGCCAGTCTTCTTGGAGACTGGATGCATGAACTCAGAGTATGCGGATGAGTCTTCTGTTTACAGAGGCTCTGCATGAAGTTTGTGGGCTGATGGAACTCCAGTGCATCCTGTTTGCTTGTTTATTTGGATTGGCCTGAAACTAGTAAGGACCAGTTGTGTGCATGGCAGTTGTACGATAATATCTTTCTTAATCAGTATCCTTAATTTCTGCAAACATGAGAAATTTTTCCCGATCACCTTCATTCCCTAAAACTCTTTTTTTTTCCTTTTCAGCTTTCATTTGCAAATATGTGATATTTCTTATAAAACATACTTATCAAAATTTATGTAATAAACCATTTTCTGAATAGATTTATTTTCTTTTTTAAGATCTCATAAGCAGTGACCCTCTGACAGCTACACGCTGCTTTATTTCTATAGTGCAGTGGTTCTCAACCTTCCTAAGGCCGCGATGTAGTTTCATTGTTACAAAGGGGTCGCGACCCACAGGTTGAGAACCGCTGCTGTAGTGATTGTGAAAAGTGAAGGAATATTAAGAGAAAATGAGTGTTTTAATCTATAACTTTTAGGGAATGAACAGAAATTCTCAAAGTAAAGTTAGGTGTGTTTTTATAAATCCTCGTAACAGTTTTATAAAAAAATGTTATTAGGGAAGAGAGCTAAGGGTTAATACCACAGTAATTGTTTTTTGTCAGTATGAGCCAATAAACTCAAAACTATGTATTCCTTGGAATGAAATGTATTAGATCATTCTTCTCAAATAGAAAAAAATTAGATTGGAGGAATATGTAAGTACTTTATTAAACTTAGGAATATACATATACATATATACCTTTATCTTGCTGTTCTGGTTTATATAAAACCTGCTAGACTATTTGCTCTGAGGATTGATATAGTTCTATTTATCTATTTTGCAAATATTCTACAAAGTAGTTTGACCTATAAATGAAGAAATTAAAGCCTGAACAATAGTAAGGCTAAATGCCAGAGTAACTGTCCTACCTTATGGGTCATCAGATGTTAATTCTTCATAAGCCACTAATTAAGCAGTTTTTAATGGCTTGTGCTAACATTTTGTGGCATGGCAGAAATTAAAGGCAGTTAGAGGCAGGGTCATGGGCTTTATATCATCTTTAAATCCCAGGTGGGCCACTTGTGTGACTCTGAATAAGCTACTTAAACTTTGTGAGCCTTAGTTTCCTTATCCCTAAGCCAGGTGTGATAGAACCTATTCTAATTACCATAGTGAATGTTAAGTAGAGTGATTCATAAACAGTGCCCTGCCAATAGCAGCTCACCTATGCATGTCCATAGCTGGTACCTCTGAAAATCCATGGTGATTACACCCAAAGACCCTTGCAAATGCCCACAATGAACAATATAGACAAGTCTGTACAGGTAATAGCAGCTCAGACAGTAAGTAAACATTTTTTTTTGAATGAATGAATATAGGCTTTCTCCTAAATTATGTGACTATTGAGACCACCGAGACTCATGTTCACGTGTGTGTGTGTGGTGTCGCGTCCAGGGAAAATTTTCAACTTTAACTGACAATTTATTAGTGACTCCCTCCTTCTCTACTTTAAGAAAACACGTTATTTTTTCAGAATCAAAACTTCTTGCTAGGCAATGATATATATAATAAAGAGCATTAAGCCTCTGCCCAGGTTAGGACGCTGAAGAGCTCATTAGGCCCCGACATTAGCTAAATCTCTCCTTCTCCCCAATTGAGCAGAGGCAGGTCCTGATGCACATCAGCAACACAGGCACCTGTTTACTGCCAAAGACCATCAGAGTTGCTTGTAGTTAGTGTATGTTGTGAATATAAACTCTTAGAATGTAAATTCACTTATGCGCCAATCCCATAAAAGTTTTCAACTTTGTGACTGTGACCACCGTGGCTTAAGGCCGCTCCTGCTCTTCCCTTCACATTCTGATCTAAATGTTTGCTTTGAAGAGGCGTCGCTGACTCAGGCGGCTTCATGCTCCTGCTGCTTCATTTGTCTGGAAGATCCGCGTGGGCCTATTTTGCTGAAGCTAAATTTCAGTTTATCTTTAGAGAACTTCTGCTCTGTCTCTGCTCACATCGTGACAGCAGCCTGGGTTCCTCATTGGCATCAGATTTCTGCACTTACTCAATCTTCCCAAATTCCTTTTACTCACTGAACATTGCCTTGATGCTTTTACAATTATAGTAGTATTTCATAGTTTTCTTTTTGTTTTTTAGAAACTTAAAATATAGTGGCTTATATTGGTAGACATGTGGTATGTGGGAGTCTCAGAGGCTTTGGAGTCAGACCAAACTGGGTATTCAAATTCTTGCTGTGCTGCAGGGGTGTCCAATCTCTGACCCAGGGGCCACGTGTTGTTTTGCGAGGACTTTTTTTTGCTCCTCTGTGGTGGCAGATAATCAAAAAGTATGCACGGACCTTCCCTTTTGCTCGTCAGCTTTCATTAGTGTTTGTATATTTTGGCTCAAAACAGCTCTGATTCTTCCAATATGTGGCAGAAAAGAAAAAAGGTTGGACCCCAGTGCATCTGCTACCTCTTGGCTGGCTGACCTTGGACATGTTGCTTAACCTTTCCAAATTTTACTCTCCTTATTTGTATGAGGAAACAGTGATACATATCTTTTACGATCAGAATGGGGATTAATTAAAATCATATAATATAAAAGCTTTGCATATAATAAGACATTCAACAGATTATGTTATTAATGACAATAACTACTATTCAGGTTCATATTTTTTCTGCTTTTGATTTTAAATTATAAACACTTTTGAAACAGTGACTTGCTTTGTTTGTTTTGGGTCTTCTAGAGATATTGATCACAATACCTGGCACCTGAAATAAATATGCAATAAAATTTTCATGGTTCATATTTAAAATGTCATTGACTTACTAGAAGGTAGCAAGTGTTGGGAGCTCTTGGTTGAAGGCAGAGTTTCTGACCATGGGGAATCTGTACCCAGTGCGTGGCTGGCCATGCAGAGTGGCTACACACTCGACTCATAAAGCACCCCTTGATTTGGAAGGAATATGCCATCTGAAATTCTTTTGTAGGACCTGTTTGTTTCAGCTATCATAGAAAAATATACTTTCCCAGTCACTCATTCAATTTTTTAACTCAGTAGGCATAGTCTAAGAACCTGTTATATGTCAATTTATTTAGCTTATACTAACTATGCATGAGAATGAGATTTTAAAATTCTTTCTCAAATAATTCTATAAAGTGTTAAATATTAGGTGTTAATTAAAATGAGGACAGCTGTATATCCAGAAATACTTCATTCTTAATTTATTGATATTTCATCATCTTGATAACAGTGTTTAGATATAAGTCAAGGTTTTTTACAAAATAATTTAGATGACCAGGCATGATGGCTCATACCTGTAATCCTAGCACTCTGGGAGGCCGAGAAGGTTCGATTACTTGAGGTCAGGTGTGCAAGACCCCATTTCTACTAAAAACAGAAAGAGCATCTGCATTGTGCAGTCTCAGCTACTTGGGAAGCTGAGGCAGGAGGATCACTTGAGTCCCAGAGTTTGAGGTAGCTGTGAGCTATGATGCCACAGCATTCTACCCAGGGTGAAAGAGTGAGACTCTGTCTCAAAAAAAAAAAAATGAGAAGTTTATTATGTGTATATGCCTAACATATTAGGCTAAAATTAACCTGCCTTTAATATTATCTGTACATCTCATTTTTTCATTAAGTACCAATATTTATTGAGTATCCATTGTGCCATATTCTGGGTGGTAGATAGTTTGACTTCTCAGTGGGCACCCCACCCCAATTCCGGGGTGCCCAGGGGAAAGTACACAGACACACAATCCCTGGGGGGCTCATCAAAACCGTGGAAGATGAAAAGAACCTGGAGGCTCCCAGTAGGCCTGTGCCTTGGAGAGTCAACAGGTGGGAGGGGTTAAGCTCTTTGAACTTTTGTTACATAGTTAGATTAGGAAACCTGGTTTACTTCCCCTGTGGGGATAGAACTAGGGTTTTTTTTGTTTTTTGTTTTTAATTTTTTTAATTAGATTATAATTGTGTACATTAATTCTATCATAGGATACAGTGTGTTGCTTCCACATACAGTTTGAAAAACTCTCATCCAACTGGCTAACATAGCCATCGTGTCTTTCTCATAATTGTTATGTTAAGACATTTATATTTGACCTTTAAGCTATCTTAGGATAAACTAGTTTTTCCCTGGCCTTTCTAAATATGCCATTGCCCTCAGCTTTTAGCAACCCCCTCCCTCTTACCTAGCCTGTCTCTCTCTGTCTGGGATTCTTTCAACCCTATCTTTTGGCATTTTTGCTTCTTGCATATATACCTTTGTTAAAAATCAATAAAAGGCTTCTGGAAAGGCCAGAAAGGGGTTGCACTTCTCGGTCTCCTCAGCCTGAGAGAATGTGAGACTTCTCCAGTCATTCTCAGCCTTTGTGTTTTAAACTCGGGTATGTTCAGCGTCATTTTCCCAGTTGGCTTTCAAAGCAGGTTGGAGTTCGCGAGCAATGATCCCCGACACCACATGCTATTCTAGGAACCAGGGATACGACAATGCACAGCACAAAAGGAACAGGAGAAGTTTGGGTACTACATAAGCCACATAGTTCTCCCCAAATATTTAATACTCGAAACTAGCCTGTGAGGTGTTTTTCTGTTCTTTACCCGTGAGGAAACCGACTCATGAACCATTTAGACAGGTTGCTGAAAGTCGTGATTCTGTGTGAGATGAAGCCACAGGTCTTTTCTCACTGTTTTTTTTAATTAAATGATAGCTGTGTACATTAATGCAATCATGGGGTACAGTGTGGTGTTTTCAATACAATTTGAAATATTTTCATCAAACTGGTTAACATAGCCTTTATGTCACTTTCTTAGTTGTCTTTTCTCACTTTTGAACCATGTATGTCTCAGGCAGCCTTATGTCTTAGTCTTGCCAAACTCAGCCCCCTTTGCAGACAGACCAACCAATCCCACACGTGTCCTGGCTGTGCCATGCCATGACCTTCCATGTCAATCTTTTTATACAGTTAATCTTCTACCAAGAATTCTGTCTTTCTCTCCACCTAGAAAACCCTGCCTGTCCTTCAACTCACCTCATCTTATTGGCCCCATGAATTGAACCTTATCCTGTGTAATTCAAAATACAAATGAGTGCCTTCTGTGCATCTATTAATTTTGAAGATATCTTCTGTGCACTTCCCAACTGATGGAATAAAAAATGACAAGACTAATTATGTCCCTGTTTGAACAACAATTCAGTTCTTATTGGGAAGGCAGGTATTAGCCATTGAATTCACAGTAACTTAGATCAAATTATCTTCTTGTATTATCCTATATTCTCTTTCAAAATATACTGTAACTCTCTCTCTTGGGTTTTTTTTGTTGTTGTTGTTGCAGTTTTGGGCCGGGCTCCCCACTACTCCTTGAGCCACAGGCGCTGCCCTCTTGGGGTTATTTTTTATCTTCTGTTGTGAGAACTCTTTTGTGGATCACTTACAATATCACATCTACAAATTAGTTTCTTTAAGGAGGAAGATCACATTCTACATGCTTTAAAAAAAAGATTTTCTGCTTTTATTGCTAAAGATTTAAAAGATATGGCTTAGCAATTAGGGGCCTAATGGCCCAAGGGAATGATGACCACCTTGGGCAGACTTAGGGATGGTAGTGGAGGTGGAGCAGGTTGAGATGTGAGCTCTGTTGCTAGAGTAACTCTGACTGGAAGGATTTGGCATCTCAATGAATTTTAGGGGAAAATGAAAGAGGAAATTAGATATAAACACTATTTAAGATTATTTCTAGTACAATGAAAACAATTAGAAAGATTTAATTTTAACATATTGCCTTTTGAGATACATATAATTATACCATGCAGCACTCCAAATGTCTTGAATTGAATAACTGATACAATACTGATTAACTTCTGCTTATAGCATAAGGTTTTAGTTCTCAGGAACTGGGCATCTCCTGCAGGACTCTGATAAACCTGATTCATAGTTTCATGGTGTTAATGTGCCATCTAGTGGTTCAACTGGCACATTCTAACTGCTTGTGATTTGGGTTTTGCAGAGCTCTATAAATATTTGTTTTTCTCTATCAGAATGGCTATTTAGTAGGAACACAAGCCGAGGTCTGATGATGGTCAATACACGAGATTATGATATTGACATTGCAGATATTTTTTGTGCTGATAAATTCATTATAAGAAATAGACAGCAGTCATTATCGTAAATTCCCCTGAGGTCTTTTCCATCATAAAGCCTTTGGGTGTTTGAAAAATGATGTTGTTTTTATTTCATTTGGGCACTTCTCTTTGGTGGGGGCTGATATTTCTCAGGTTACTGTGAAGAAGGAGAAAACAACTGATGAACTTGCCAATGTGGGTCTCTAGAAAGACAGGGAGATTATTAAAAGAAGATATAGCAGGGCCCTTGGAATAGCAAAATTGATCTGCTGACTTGTACAATGTAAGAAGTTCACACGTGGCTATACACGTGGTGTGTTCATTATTGTAAAGTTTATAACCTTACTTCTAATTTAGTGCTCCTAATTTTCTTCACACATCATCAGTTTAAAAATAACAGTTTAATAGACACTAGTTACAGAATGTTTCCTACGTGCCACACACTTTATATAATCTACACTCCTTACAAAACCCCAGATTAGTGATATTATTCCTAATTTAAAGAACAAGAAACAGGCTCAAGCATTTAAATGAATTCCCCTTCCATCAATCAGCCAAGAAGCCAAGTATCCTTTATGGAGCTGAAGCTTCTCTGTGATCACAGAATTAATTATGCCTCCCTTTTTCATGAAAAAAAATGAGATCAGAAAATATTTGCTTTACTTAAAAGGCAGTAATATTTGAGCCTATTATTTTTCCTAGAGGATAGTTATATAGATATGTTTTAATAAAGTATATACAAGAACTACACTACCGTGGTAACTCCCTTTGTCCAGAATATGTTTATTGTTTAAAATTACTATTAAAGATAGAGAGGCCTACCACTTGGGGCTGACATAAATTAATAGGATATTTATTGTACCTTAGCACCAATGAGACCTCACACCTCTCTCCTCCAGACATTGGGCTGTGTTTGCCCAATGAACTTGCATGTAGAGATAGGTAAATCCCACTGTGCATGGGCTTCCAAGGCCAAGTGCACCGTGGTAGCTCTGAGTGGGAGGAGGCCATAGGGTCCTAATCTGTTCAGACTTGCGAAATATTCCTACCCATGAGCAGAAAAGCCTATATATTGTTTAACAGTCTCTGTGGCAGGAAACAGATGGAGTTATGGAATAGCTCAGGGACTTGTCTCAATTTCTTGGTGCCCAGAAATGTCGATCTCCATGGTCATTTAAGATAAAATCCCATAGTCCTGTTCTAGGGACTGGAGTCTTTCTGACTTTAACAAGATTCTAAAGCAGCAACAGAGCCAAGATTACTATTCAGATCTCTGTTCCAAAGGCCATTCCCATTGCTCTGCAATTACCACTTCTACCAGAAGCAGCATATGGCAGTAGCAATTCGTACAGGTTGTAGGTCCTTGTATTTTTGTTCTGATCATCATTAACTGGGATATCTCTAATGATTACTCTGAATGGAAACAACGAAGCATTTTCATCAGTGAAATATCAGAGCACAGTGTTTCCAGGGGCACGCAGGTTTTATCACTGTATTCAACTGTATTCATTCAGTTGAGCAGGCAGGGAAGTCCATTAGCCTTCTTTCCCCATCAGGGAAAGTTTTTGCTTTTCTTGTGTTTCAATTCCACTTGTCCATTAGCAATAAGGAACATAGGTTGTAGATGTAGTAATTATTTCTTTCTTCCCTATTATCACATCCTTGGGAAGAACAGAACCAACATAAATTTACCATGTTACAAATATTTCATTCCCAACTTGATCTGCACAAAATCTAGAACACTCTCAGAATACTTTTTTCTCTGGTCAGCGAAGGAAGAGTACCTGGATATGAGCTTAACAAGAGTGTAAAGTTGAATCTAAATGTGCATGTACAAGGCAAAAAGAATGGAGGAGCATGAATCCTATGTACTCAATTCTCATATGAGGACAATTAATAACCTAGTACATGGTGGGGGTTGGGGGAAGGGGAAGAGCAGAGAGAGGGAAGGAGGGAGGGGGGTGGGGGAAGGGAAGAGCAGAGAGAAGGAAGGAGGGAGGGAGGGGGCTGCGTATCTTTGTGTGTGACACACTTTTCCGGGGGCAAGATGCAATCATAAGAGGGACTTTACCTAACAAATGCAATCAGTATAAACTGGTTTCTCATACCCTCAGTGAATCCCCAACAATAGATATATAGAGAAGAATACTCTAAAAAGAAAATCAATCAGATTTTTGTTTTGGACCAAAGAAGTTTAAATGAGTTCACAGCAACACTAATTCTACATCTTCTGTCTCTGTTTGCAGGTGATAAAAGATGCCATGGTTGAGAGCATTGAATATAGAAGGCAGAACCCATCTCGCTGCTCTGTTTCTCTCAGTAATGTGGAGGCAAGAAGGTTTTTCAACAAGGAGTTTCTGAATAAACCCACAACATAGCCTGTGTCCTGGAAAGGGCAGCAGTTTCTGACACTGAGGCAGTTTGAAATTCTAACAACTGGATTTAAAAGCACAGGACAGATACTTATACTTGTTTGTAAGAAATGGGCTGATAACTCAAAGTTGCCTGAGAATAATGCAATAATTATTACCGTGTTAGGTTGGTAAATTTTGTAAAGATAGACTTTACTACATTTTTCTGTTGGTGTGAATCTCCTGATATAAATGTAGGGGCATATACTATATTTTTAAACTTGTCTTACCAACCTTCTCATATATATTTTTTTTAAATGTTGTTTTCCTTTTATAATATTTAACAATTCAATCCCAATAAGTAAGGCATCCCATTGTGTGTGAATGTTATTCACTGACTAGACTTACTCATTCCATGAGACAACACTATTTTTAATTTATGTATACATATACGAAATAAATACATCAATATGCAAAGCACCACGAGATGACTGTGTTCTTTTGTTATTCTTTTTAATGGGATATTGCGCTGTGACTATGGAGGATTCTCAGATTCACTGCTTTCACACGAAGAAGGTTTGAATCCTAAACCCAAATGTGAAACTTTTCAGTTTAAATCATGGTTGTTTTTCTTAAAAAAGAAATGTAACATTTGTTGGGCAAGTGGCATATATTTTATTCAGGAAATAGAAAAAAATACATCATCACTTCTGATGTTTCATTTCACTTTGCTGATGTTTTCCTGGACTAGTTATCAACCAACCAGTGCAGCTGACCCCAGAGAATAATTCAAAAAAAGAGACAAGGGCTGTTGTAGCCTTAATGAAGTGGCCTGCCTTTTACACCTGCAAGATTTCTCTTAGGAACAACTCTGGTTTCAGCAGCAGTTGAACCGTTCTGGTTCAGGACTGATGCTCCAAAGCTAAGGTCCTCATCTTCTTCCTTTGCTGTTTGCCGTTCTTCTTTCATTGAATTACTTTGCTTTAAACTGTCTACTAATTTGTCTTACTTTTCTCTTTAACCTATTCCTGCCTAGGAGGAAAGATAAAACTTGCTTCTAGTTTCTTAACTATGGTAATAGAGGTTCCTTATCTAATTCCGCTTTGGTGAATTGTTCATGTATAAATTTGCTAGAATTTTGATCCTACCAAAAAAAACATTTTGATGGCAAATTAAACGTAGGCATTTTTTAAAATTCTTTCTTCGTTCCAAAGATTGACTGATAAGTGAGATGTCCTGTTAGTCTTCCCCAAAATCATCAACATGCCCCAGTAAATTTAGATTGACTCTTTTCCTTTTTGACATAAGCATAACCTTTCTGATTTGCTGGTTTTGTGCCCATGATAGGGACCATGTACACATGGTCCAATTTTACACTTTTTTTGGTGGGGGGGGGAGAGGTAGTAAGCAATAAAGCAACAGTAAAGTTTTTGGTGTGTGTGTGTGTACATAAATTCTTTTGTTCTGAAAGATAACATTTTAGGCTTTTGTACTAATATGAACAACACTTAAAACTTTCAACAACAAGTTTTCTTCCATAGTTTTTCCCTTTCTCTTCTATTTACTTCCCAAATAATTGAATCCTTAAACCACTGGAGGAGGTGGAGACAGGTAGGCAGAGTGGGAGTTGGTCATGGAGCAACAGTGAATCGGAATAGGACATCTACACCTGAGCTTCTGTAGGAGGGTGTCCATGCGCGGGAAGGGGGTGACTGGTAAGGAGATTGGTTACATGTAGTTAAATACTTATTAACTATAATAAATACAATGGAAGCAAATTTTTCATTGGGAGTGGAATTACAAATACGAAAATGAAAACCAGAAGTTTTCTGTGCTGTTAGATTGAAATGAAGGCATCAGCATGAATTCGTGGTTTTTAATACAAGGCCTACACATTTCATTTGAAAATTAGCAGGTAATCAACTGGTGTGGTGGCTCATGCCTGTAATCCTAGCACTCTGAGGCCCAGGCGAGAGGACTGCTTGAACGAAGGAGTTTAAGATCAGCCTGAGCAGAAATGAGACTCTATCTGTATTAAAAATAGAAAAACCAGCTAGGCATTGTGGCCAGTGCCTGTTGTCCCAGTTACTCAGGAGACTAAGGCAAGAGGCTCGCTCTCTCCCACGATTGAGGATGTTGTGAACTATGATGCCATGGCACTCTTTATCATGGCAGTAGAGTGAGATGAGAGAGCGAGAGAAAGAAAAAGAAAGAAAGAAAGAAAATTATCAGGTAACATACTTGTGTCAACTGAAAATGGACTCACAAATGCACAAAAATTTTGATTATTTTTCTGGAAATCTTGAAATTGCTTTTCAAATGATCGTATCAAGTCAAAAAGCAAAATTGCATATTTTTCATTGTTCACAGAACTGTTTTTAGCCAATGTGTTGAAATGCATAAAATTGTTTGCCTGAATTTGAGTTTGCCATAATTTCAAATTCATTTGGAATGTTTTTATGGTGTGAAACATTGTATTGGTGACTTGGTTTCATCTTGGCGATGAATGTCTAATTCATTTAAGTGAGTGGTTAAATTCACTAAAAATGCTAATTCTGTATGCCAGTTTTCATTGTCAAGTTCTGGTACAAATTTGGTTTTTGATACCATAAAAGACTTTATAACATGTCACAAATCATAAAATCTTTTCAACATTTGGCATTGACTCAGCCATATTCCTTCCAAAAAGCAAATGATGTTGCTATCATCAGCATGAATACTTTTAAGGAATTCCTGGAATTGGTGATGATTCAATACCTTTGCCCTTAGGAAATTCAATCTTGACAATGTGCATGATGTTATTCATTTTTAAAGCTTTTGTGTATAAATTTTCTTAATATGCTATGTAATGATACTTTGTCAAATGTGAGTTCCGGATAGCAACTGCATCATTTTCTATTAATTTTACAAGTCTCTCTCTCTCACCTACCATCACCAGGGCACCATCAGTAACTATAACAGATACCTTGACAATGAACAAAGAAAATTGCCTGAAATATTTTTTACTGCCTTGCATAAATCTCTTGATTTAACTGTGTCTTTAATGGCACTAAAAAACCCAGTTCTTTGGTGACACTATATTCGTCATCAATATGTCTAACGAAATTGGCAAGTTGAGCCATATTTGTAGCCTCAGTGCTGTCATTCGTTGCAAAGCATAAAATTGAAAATTAGTAGCTTTACTTGACAAACTTCATTCAACACATTTTTTTCAATTTCTACCTGGCTGAGATAAGCTGATTTTAGAAATCTCTCTTTTTTTTTTTCAGGGCAAGTTATTTCTGGCACGCTTTCTATACATTATTAAACACACCATCAGTAGATGGCTTTGATTATTTTCCTGTAAACATCCTCCCATATGGCTAGATTTTACAATGGAATCTATATGAGATGTAATTTTTTAATATAATTTTTGTTGAGCAGATTTTTTTTTTTTAATTTCTGCTATTTTGTCCTTACAACACAATTTTTCACATGCATTGAATTTGGCAGCATGTTTTGGCATAGAATGCTTTTTCAGATTACAGTCTTTGAAAACTTTGCGCAAATTCCCCACAAATTAAGTGGAGTGCCTATTTGCCTTGATAAAAAAGTGGTCATCTGTTGACTTTTCACTGGACAATCTTCCTTCATATGTACTTTTTCTCTTGGGTGGGGTTCTGGTTCCTTTTGAGTCATTTGCAGAAGATACACTCGGAATACAAAATAATAAAAGATAAGGGACTCTGTTTACTTTTATTATAAAAATGAATGGACAAGAAAATAGAAAGCAAGGTTTGGGCCCTTCCACATCTCGGCTGCCAATGAAGGGCGAGGCAGAGGCCTGACTGTAAAGTGGGCAGGCGATGTGTGAGGTGCCGCAGTGATGTGGAAGTATCCCTACTAATCAAATAAGAAAGCTAACCTGATATTTAAAGAATGTTAAACGCCTAACACTGCAATGGTAGGTTGAAATATTATTGGCAATCGCTGCCTCGCCAAGTCAATGACACGTAAGTCTGATGGTGCCAACTGGACTGTGCTCAGAAGGTAACAATGGAGGCCAAACTATCACAGGCCTGAAGCCATGCATGAGCACAAATATCATAGGTATGTTTATTTTATGTGACATTGTGACATGATTTTGTCATCTAAAAAGTTTGTACTTGAGAATCATACAATTGAGTTCCACAAAAAATTACAAAAAACCCAACCAAACAAACAAAAAAATCCGAAAAGTGTTTTAACTAAGTTTATGATTTTGTGTTGGGCTTCATTCTTAGCCATCCTGGGCTGCATGTGGCCCGTGGGGCATGCGTTGGACACCCAGAATTAATATTCAGGGTGATAGGACATTGTGTTGGCAACCTATTCCTGATTTTTATTTCAAATAGTTTATCATTATACCTGAGATAATTAGAGAAGTTTTCATGGAAAACTGCCATTAAGTTGAGTATTAAAGATAAGTAGAATTTCAAATAGATTTCAGAGATTTAAAAAGCTTTTGAAGTGAGCCTGTTATCTCCTGTTTGTGGATTCTACATCCCTCAGTGCATTTGAATTTATTACTTTAGGATTTGTTTTGCTTTCCATCCATTGACTTACATTAAGTTAAAGAACTTCTGAAAGCTCAAAGTATTTTGAAAAGTGAATTTTCAAATATGCTATAATAATCTAAAACTTTTAATATGCTATAATAAGCTAAAATTTTTTAATATGCTATAATAAGCTAAAACTAATCAGATGAAATTTAATAGAAACAGTGAGAATCCTGCTCAAAAATCCAATAAACCGACATTAAGTAGGAAAGATTTATAGCACTCTAGTTTTCAGATAGACATTGTCTAAAATGTCCAAGAAGAAATTACTCATGGAGGGCTAGAAACAATGTCTTGAATCCACTCAAAAGATTTTTATTAAAGTCTGTGTGTACTAAGTGTTTATATGGGAACCATTTCAAATTCCAGATGTTAGAGCTATTACAATTGTCCTTAAATAGTCTCCATTTGAAATGAAAACATCATGCATGCTACCACTTTCCCTTCCAGAATTCCTGGCAGACATAGCCACTGACTCATGCCCTCTTCATTGATGAATCTAGATGTAATCTTGGATTCCTGCTCAGCCCAGCACCCCAAGTCAGTGATACCAATTGGTCAGAATTGGCATAAGGATTATAAGACCTTTCACATAGGCCGCCTAACCTACTTTTACCAACCCCTGATCCAGTCTCTATGCTCCTATCAGAGTCATCTTTCAAAAATAAAAATTGGATTGTCATTCTCCTATTCGAAGGCATTTAATGGCCCTTCATTCACTCCAGGAAAACAACCAAAACTCTAAAAAGACATATATAGCCTGCTGCTATCTGGGTTTTTCTTTTTGTTTTGTTTCATTTTTGATTATTTAATTTATCCTCACATTCCCTCCCCACTCCCATCATAATGGGATAATCCTCTAACTCATAATCCTTTTACAGCTTGTACTATAATTCACCACACTGTGTTATTCTCCCTCATAAGACCTTGTCTTTGTATTTGCTGGTGACTCCATCAGCAATGCCTTTCTCATCCTCAACCTATTATCTTAAAATCATGCCTCCATTCGTCTGTAAAATGCATATCCTCCTCAGGAGTCATTGAAACTCACTTCATCGGTTATGTTGCTTCCTCACTTCTTGAAGCGAACTGAGAAGTTCATTCCTAGAGCAGGACCTGGCGCAACATCAGTGGTAATTTTTTTGAGTTATTTAAATGAGAAAAGAGTTTAAGAAAGTGTTTTGAATCTGTTGTGTGGCATGCTATGCATTGGACAGATACAAACAGGATTCTGGTCTCATCTGTCGCTATGGTATTATCCAAATTGATGGAAAGAGTAAAGGAACAAGCCTAAAGGAATCTTTCTTTCTTCTTTGATTTTTAATGTTTTCAGTTCCTGTAACACATGTGGTTTCTGTTTTCCAGCATTCACACTGTCATCTTTAAATAGAGAGAACCCAGCACCTAAACAGATAACCCCCCCCCACACACACACACAGGCGCACACAGGTACACACACGCACACACACATGCACACACTTCCACAATGACTGCCTCCAGGTGTAACATGGCGATCAGCTCACATGTTCAACTTCCACCTCAATTGGGTCATTGTTATAAATAGTCCCTGTGCTATGCTGCAGTTTTAAACCCACACTTCTCACAAAATTCAATATAATCAAGGTTTAATTTATCAAAATGAGTTATTGGCAACACAACGAATATTCTTTTTGTGCGAATCACAGCAGCTTTTGTTAATTGCCTGAAATCTGCAAACCTGCAGGAAACGTTCACAATAAATCGATTTTTCCAGACAACACCTCAGTAATAAATACATCCTCCTGGTGATTAACAACTACTCCTTTTGATTTTGTTCCCTTTTAATTAAAAAAACCTAAAGGCATTGAAGAAAAATGTCAAAACCATTTCTGCCAAAATATCACACTAAGAAGAAGACAAACCAGAGCTGAAACCCCCAAATTGTTCTTGGTATAATCTCCACTGTTGATACCCTTACCATTGAAAAAATAGAATCAGAATTAGGTAAAGTCACCAAATAAAAAAAAAAAATTAGAGCATTAGGAATGGGTTCAGGTTTAGTTGGATCAGAAATATGCACATGTCATTTTGCGAGCTGCCTATAGTTGGCAAAGAGCTGGCCACTAGCAACAGCTGTCCTCTTGTTAAATCATTCCTTTACCATTCCTTTACCTATGGACCCAGAGGAAGAGAGATTCTGTCTTTCCTGGGTTCCACATACTGATTTCTTGAACTATAAGTTGAATATACCCACTTAGGACATGGGCCAATGTGTAGTAAGTGTCTGTGAGCACCAAGTGTATGCCAGCTATTGTCCTAGGCGCTGGGGATACAATGTAAACAAGAGAAATGAAGCCCTTACCCTTCAGAGGTTTACATTCTTTGGAGAAAGATGGGAAGTAAACTAACCAACCAGCCAACTAATCTCCAATAGGAATTATAACAATAATTTTATGTTATAAATATGCTTTGAAAGAAAATAAAGATGATTACAGGGGTGGAAGTTTATGTTGCAAGGGTGATGCCATGGTTATTTTAGGTAATGGGGTAAAAAAAAGCTTTTTTTCAAAGAGGTGATATTTGAGTGGCACAGTTTCATGAATTGTGTTGTGACTTCTTGTTTACTTTAGAGGAGAATCCAGACAGGACCATTTGCCTCATGGGCTATCAAAAGTATGACACTATAAGAAAATTCTCAGATGTACAAGGCTGGGTGTGTAAAAAGGCAGTGCCATATGGAATAAGTATGGATTTATCTTCCTCCTTACATGTAACACCTTACCCAAGACACTTGACTTCTTTGGATTGAACTATATGTGGTTTTCAAGGTCCCTTTCTGCTCTAAAATTCAATGATTCTGAATTCATTCTCTAAGTAATTTATTTTCATATTTTCTTAACATTCAAGAATATCAGAATGAATGATGCAAGGAAGAGAAAATTGAATTGTAGAGTCATAATTCACATTAGCCAAATTATAGAAGGACATTATAAATAACCCTATCTAGCAAAGACGAAACTTATTCTTTAATGACTCATGTGTCAATATTTGTAAATCCTATTAAATAACTTTTAAAATGCCTAGTGGCATAGAGTAATTATTTTCTAGCTTCAGAGAAATATGTGATTAGATTAGTTACAGAGGCATCTTTTTGATCAGTTATCAGTCTCTAAGTGTAGTTGACGTAACCTTGGCAAGTGAGTGGAACAAATATTTAAAGAAAAACACCTTAACTATTTTGTGCCTATTAGTACTGGGACTGTTTGATTTAATAAGACCAAAAGAAATACCTAAAAAAAATTTTACCTATGAGAAACCCTTCCTTTTATTTATCAATCATATTTAAAGATATTAACAAACACAACAATAACAGCTAACATTTTTTTAGTTCTTTGAGGAACCTCCCATGCTTCTTTCTATAAAGCTTGTATTAGTTGTAATCCCACCAGCAGTGTAGAAATGTTTCCTTTTCTCCACATCCACGCCAGCATCTGCAGTTTTGGGACTTTCTGATGTGGGCTAATTTTATTGGAGTTTGGTGACATCTCAGAGTGGTTTCGATTTGCATTTTCTCTGATGATTAAAGACAATGAGAATTTTTTCATGTGTTTGTTGGCCATTTGTCTGTCCTCTTTGGAGAAGTTTCTGTTCAAGTCTCTTGCCCACTTACAGAGGGGGGGTGTTTGCACTTTTCTTATTGTTTAAATTGAGTTCTCTGTGGATTGTTATCAGGCAATTCCATTACTAAGTATCCACCTAGAAGAACAAAAATCATTTTACCACAAAGACATTTGCACCAGAATGTTTGTTGCAGCTCAATCCACAATTGCCACACTGTGGAAGCAACCCAGATGCCCATAAATCCATGAATGGATCAACAAATTGTAGTATATGTATACCATGGAATACTATTTAGCCATAAAAAGATGGAGACTTTACATCTTTTATGTTTGCCTGGTTGGAGTTGAAAGATATTTATCTTAGTAAAGTATCATAATAGTGGAAAAATACTCAATACTAATATGAACCAATATATAAACATATATGTATATATATGCTCACATGAACAATAAAACACAAATATAGTCTAGTATAGGGAAGGAAGAAGGGAAGGGGCAGGATGAATGGCAGAAGAAGGGAGAGAGGGCATTTGGCAGGATCTCACCAAATGGTCACAACGCATGGTGGAGACCATATCCCTTGGCTGAGGGGGGAGTTCATTTACAGCTAGAACTTTATCGTTGAAGTGAAAACAATGTAATCCAAAAATGTGTACCCTCATATTAATTTGAAATAAAAATATAGCTACTATACGTGGTACATATGCTATCTGGCAGGTAGTTCTCTGAATGCTTTTCATATTTACTTGTTTAATCCTCTTAACAAGCCTGTGAAATGCTGCTATTGCCCTATTTTACAGATGAGGGAATTGAAGCACAGGAAGAAACTGGTCCAGCTTATGTACCTGGTTCATGGCAGAACAAGGTTTGAAATCTAGGTATTCTGGGTCACAATTCACTCTTAACCATGTAAGATATTTTGTATATTTTTTTCATTAAATGAATGAGAAAGGGTGTAATTTATCTTGGTGCAAACCTAGTTTTAGAAACTCGGTTTAGAACATAGATGACCTAAGTCCATTTGTAGCCACCTCCCATTTTTCCTTTTTTCCCCACCAGCCTCTTGCACACAGCTTATCCTCCTCTTGCAAACTCCAGGGCTCTTTGGCCCTATTCTCTCACCCACAAAATGTGTGAACCCCAAAGAAGCTAAGATTGGTTGTTTACAACTTATCAGTAGTATCACCCTGAGTCCATGATTTGCCTCTTTCAGGACACTTATATTTTATAACTCTCACAACATCCCATCCAAAGGCTTTCCATCCGCTAAAGGGATTCCAGATTTAAGCAAGTGCATTAGAGAGATATTTGGAGGGTCAGATTAAATTTCCAATTCTGAGATCATAAGCCCCTACACTGCCTACATAAATGGTTTCCCTTTATAGGAAAGGGTATTTAAGCTAATTATATTAAATATGTAAAATTATAAAGGGACAAAGGATGGCACAATTAATTTGAAACCATTCCCCAGCATGTTTGTAGGCCACAATAAATGCTGAAGGTGCCAAACAATTGTAAACACATTTTAAGAATGGGAATACTGTGTTACAATTGTAATAGTACAGACTGCAAAACAGGAACACAAGTCATGTTCAAGCATCTCTTATAATTACAGAAAGCCACTGTAACTTGAGTATTATTATAATTTTAGTACAGTTTTATCCTTTCTTAAAATGTGTATATATATTTTGGCGCCCTCTGTGTATCAGAAAGTCTTTGAAAACAGGAGAAAAATAGAGTCAAATTCGAATGAATGGCTAAGCTACTTTCTATTTTAATATGAAATGTGAAATGTTGCTCACAAGAAAACAGGAACATACAGCTCGCCAGCTAGATGAGTGCTTTTCATTAAGGAGAATGCGTCAGGCAAACAGAATAAACTTCCATTCCCTGAGCTACTATGTGGGCGCCTCTGAACTTCTGACCTCTGCTTTCATATTCCAGGCAGGACAGGAAATATGAAGGCAGATCAACCCCAAGAGAGAGGTAAGTACCAGGCAGAGCTAAAATTTTCACCTCCGGTTTGTGAGGTATCTGCTGAGGTATTTTCCACTTATTTGCTTCTTTTGCTTTCTGGATACCTCTGGCTAACCATCAGTGTTTTGTTTTTTTAATTTTATTTCAGATTAATATGAGGCAACAAATGTTTTCAATTCTAAGGTAAAGTTCCAGTTGTCATTGAGTTTTTAAGTGAGGAATCATTGCCTCAATGCTGGACTTTTTTGGAAATAGGCAAAGAACGGTCAAGCCTCCACTCTCTCTCTTTCTCTTTTTCCTTTTTACGTTTCTGCTTCCCCTGCCTGTCTTCCTCCCTCCTTTTCCATCTTTTTTGCCTCCTTTTTTTTTCTAAATAGGGCTCTAGAGCCTAACTGCCCTATTTAAAATTCTGGCTCTTGTAATTTCTTAATACATCTACTCAGGGAAATTATCTATATCTAACTTTTCTTTTCTTTTCTTTCCTTTTTTTATTGAGACAGAGTTTCACTTTGTCACCCCTGGTAGAGTGCCCTGGCATCACAGCTCACAGCAACCTCAGACTCTTGGGCCCAAGCGATTCTCTTGCCACAGCCTTCCATGTAACTGGGACTACAGGAGCCCACCCCAACTCCTGGCTATTTTTAGAGATGGGGGTCTCGCTCTAGCTCACGTTTGTCTTGAACTTGTGAGCTCAGGCGATCCACCTGCCTTGGCCTCCCAGAGTACTAGGATTACAGGCATGAGCCACTATAGCTAACTTTTCTATACCTCAATACTTACCCCATAGGGTAGTTTAAAGTCATAAAAGAACTATAAAAGTGTGAAGCTCCTCGAATGCCTAACTATTAAGTATTTGAATGTTCATCATCATCCTCCTCCTTATCATTTTTTCCCCATAAATATCTACCAAGCCCTTCCTTACATGCCATGTTAAGTAATTAAGGTGAGCAAAGGACTAAAACATTTAAACTGAGAGCCTTCCCTCTTAGAAGTCAACGTTCAGAGTCTTTCTTCCCACACTGTGCCCCCTACACTTCCATTCCCTTAGCATCCCTATTCTTTACTTTATCAAATTACACTTGTTCTGAGTTTCCATCACTTAGAAAATGCTTTCATCTAAGTGGATAAGTACTTAAAACAGGTGAACACATGTATGTCATAATTTTAGTCTAAATCCTGTAAATATGCACTGGCACTAAAGGAACCAACCTTGTGGTTATGGTTTCATGTATTCAGCCCTATTCTTAGGACTATGTACTTTTATTCATATTGATGATTCAATGACAAGCACACCCTGGTCTGATAATTTTTTGCCTGAACATCTGGACAGTTCCTACAGCTAATTTTCTTTTGCCATTTACATAAAGTAGATAGTATTAGGGATGAAGATGTTTTTACTGGCTCTTCCTACCCTTTTCTTTTTAATCACAGGCCGTCCTCAAAGTTCTTTTTGACAATTGCTTTGTTGAGAATATAGGTGAATTCACTTTAGTTCCTGTTAAATAATAGTTCTTGAAGCACCACCATGCTTGAAGACCTTTTGAGATTAATGGAAAAGAAAGTTTACCAATCCTGAGGCCATTTCCCGTGTCCGTTGCTGGGTCAGATAGCTTTTGTATTTATGATGATCAAAAATAACTATTGGCTCTCTGAAAACCCTGCATATTGATACTCTCTCTGCTCACTTTAGTTTAAGCACCTGAAGATGAGAAAGTACATGGTTTTATTTGTTTCTTTGTCTTTGATTTGTTCATTGATACGCAGTAAGGGTCTGGATTTCTGCTCAATGTTGTAAGATGGATTAGACACTGTTCGCATGCATTGGGATTAGTGGCATTTATGATGGAGGCTTTTTTTTTTATTATTATTCCTAATTCTCATGTACTTCAACAGCAGAGTATCCAATTCTTGTTTCTGTAAGCAGCACTTAGCCAGAATGACTCATTTGAAAGCTGTGAGAGGTTTTATCTGCTAAATAGAAGCAGCTTCTGACTAAAAGAGCAGAGCCAAATGGGAAAGAAAGATTACAAAGACCTGCTCTCAGCACCTGTGTTTCATTGAAGGCTGAAATTAGGTCTTCCTGCATTTAAGGGGGTTCTGCCTGCAAAAAATTTTAAGCAGTTTTGTGAAAATAAATTATACTGGATCACACAGGCCAATGGATTTACGCAACTCACAATCTCTCAGCTACACATTTTCGACAAAGGAATTTCAGACATTTTGTAATTTTTTCCTTTGATTAGTAAGTTTCGTGCAACATGCCGGTGAGTCAGTAGTCTTAGTATGGGAACAGTCTTGCCAAAATGACGACAGATTGCTAACCGTGTGCTGGTAGGGTCATTGTGAGGAGTAAAAACGGGGAAACCTGTAAAACATTTATAACAGTGCCTGATGTCATTTTAAGCCCTCATTTATTAGCTATTAACAGTCTGGCTATCCCTATTAGGAATTATTCTGGGTTCACTTTACTTATGATTATAGAAATAAAAATCACTATGAATACAACATAGGAACTCAATAAGAAAGATGATTTTAACACTCACCTGCATAGCTACCCCATATAACAAGTTCTATCAAAAACATTTAAAAATCAATTTTAGGAATCATTTGATATTAATTATTTCTAAACAATTTTTATGGCCCTATGTCACACAATAAGATAAGGAATTTCTATGTGTTATCTCTCTATGTAATCGCCATGTTTCTCATCTTTTTGATAAGCAAAATCAAAGCTCAAAGAGACTTTAAGTAGATTGTCCAAGTTCACATGGCCAGAGAATGATAGAATTTGTTCTTCTTTACCACAATGGCTTATAGAAGGTTTTGAAATCAACTCTTTATTATGATATTTGGAACTAAAAATTGCCTATTAATTTACCTTTAGCTGCTTTTGTGTGTAAATTGACTGTTTAAACTCTTGGTGATTTCTCTTAATTTCTTCATGAAATTCATGTTAATTTCTGTTTCCCAAGAGTCCAAATTGCACACTGTTCTTCTCATTGCCCATTCAAATAGTTTGCCCTTAATGATAGGTAGAATAATAAGCCCCTCAAAGTGTCTACTTTCTACCCCTGGAACCTATGAGTATGTAATTTTTTATGGGAAAAGTGACATTGCAGATGTAAGTAAATTAAAGCTCTTGAGATGGAGAGATTATACCAATTATCAGGTGGGCACAATGTAGTCATGAGTCTTTATAATTAAAAGAGGAAGACAAAGGGTCAGAGAAGATGTGAGGACAGAGCAGAGGGCAGAGTAATATGATTGGAGGAAGGGGCTACGAGCCAAGAAATGCAGGCTATTGCAGTAACTGGAAAAGACAAGGAAAAGGAATCTCCCTCCAGAGACTATAAGAAATGCAGCCCTGGTGACACATTGATTTTAACCTTGTAATGCGATTTTAGAGTACATATTTTCACATCTGTTTGATAGTAAGTTTAAGTTGTTTTAAGCAAATGAATTTGTTGTAATTTGTGACAGAAGCAATAGAAAACTAATACATCCTCCTTACAGCATTTACAAAGTATTCTCTCCCTCTTTATTTTAATGCTTCTACAAGTTATGGCAATTGGCTTCATAGCATTTTGATTGAGGTTCTGTGCAATTTGTTTGTAATGATGTATAAGGGGTTATCAGCACATTTTCATCAGTAAGGAAGCTTGAGGGGGGATCAGTGTGTGGGTATAGAAAGAAGAAGGGGAGATGGGAGTATAACCTTAGAACTTGTTTGGAGACCTAAAAGGGGGGAACGACTACACTTTAAGAATTCCCCAGGCAATTCTGAGAAGGCCCTAAGAGGGACCTGTCCTCACGTCTCCTGTCCTCACATCTTCCCTGACAATCATTGTCTCATTGTCAGTGAGACAATGATTATCTCACTCATTGAAAATCATTGACCTAATAATAGTAACTCTGGCAACAACTAGTGGTTCCAGACTAACTGCAGTTCTAAGAGATTTACCTACATTGATTCATTTATTCATCACAGTAGCCCTGTGAGGTGGATACTATTGAAGATAACTCCATTTTATGAATAAAGTAAGTGACACGTAGCAACATGTACAGGGTGATTATAAAGTTCGTGGACAATTTAAAATAGTGTGCAACTTAAAATTGCACATAGACTTTATGGCCACTCTGTATTTTACTTCATTAGAAATTTTGCTTGTAATAGGATTGTTTACACTGATCTTGTTGCCATATTGTAAAATATATAAAAAAATTATGATCATGGAATTATTTTATGCTCAAATGTCAAGTTTTTAAAGCTTTTTTCCCTACTATTTTTTTGGTCCACTTGGTGGCAGTTATTCATAATAAGTTCAAGTCAGCATATAGATCTCTTATCACAGTTTCCCAAAATATCTAGAGACCAAATGAATAATTTGTCTGAAGTTGTTTAATAGTTAATATTTGCATCTCTTTTATTTTTAAAGGAAGGACACTTGTGTTATATGTGGCATCCTTTCAAAACAGGAGCAGAATCTTAGTAGTTTAACACATTTGAGTTATGATACACAAAGAACTTATTTCAAAATGCATTTTACAAATAAACTGATCACAACATATGTCGATGATGCTTGAGCATGTAGACAAACTTGTAAAGCTGTTTTGAATCTTTAACTAGGGCTATAAGAATAATAAAAGTGGTTTCACCTCCAGCAACTTTGCACTAAAAACATTCTAATTTTTAGGAAAGGCTGACAAGACCTTGTACATGCTACAAGTTTGCTACATTCAATTGCATGCCTCCTTTCTATTATGCTTAAAAGTTTTATATTGATGGCAAAGCTCTACCCATTTGAGGCAAGATCAAAATTATGAGCTTGTATAGTGCTATAATTCAGGGGCAAAAGGTATTTTGAAAATTACTCAGTGAATACTTAAATACTATTTCTATAAAAATGTGATTGGTGCATCTAATGGCAGGCACCCGCCCCCCCATCAACACTGCCAAGAAGAACTAAGAATCGACCATTAGGAAGGGCTATACCTGACCCCAAGATGTCCCTATGACTTTACACTTTCATCTCAGTACAGCTGACCTAATATAACATGCCCCTCTTTTCCTCTTCTTCTTTAATCACACTTGTTAGGGGCTGTGCATCACGTTGTTAGCACATTAGTCAAGCTATTGTTAAGACATTGTAGAGTTTTACAAATAAATGTTACAGAGTCAGGTTCACTATCTGGTTTCTCACTATGTTGCTCAGGCTGGACTGGATTCCTGGGCTGAAGCAATTCTCCCACCTTAGTAGGTAGGGACTATAGGTTACTGCAATAGCATGGTTCAACCATTTTTAATATGAAAATATGGTGATTTGGGAGTGTTAAAATATACTTTTAAAACCAATGCAGTAATTTTTCCTAATCGGGGAAAAGAAAAGACTCAGTTACTAGCCCTCAAATCTAAATGTCAGTGACTTCATGTTTAACAGATTTTAGCTATCAAACTGAATTTATGAACTGAACTTTTGAGGTATCAATATTCAAGTCCAGTTGAACTTTGATCTTCTATCACACAGAACACAAAAAATAAAAAAGGTAAAGCTAATCAGAATATTTTCTGCATCAATTAGCTATTTTATACATCTGAAAGTTGAACTCTCTAGTGTAATTTGCTCTCACCAGTTTTGATTACAATTTGCAAATATGAACAAAATAAACAGTAACACTTTTATTTTATTTTATACCTGTACTATGTTCCAGGAATGTTTTAAGTTGAAATGTCACTACTTCCTTACCAGGAAAAATTAAAGAACACAAGAAAAGGTGCCACTTGCTGATGTTATTGAACAGAAACAAACATCATCAGTCAACCGGGGGAGGGGGGGGGATAGTAATTGAATACCCACTCAGTAGTGGAAATGTAGTGGATAATCCATATCTCTCTCATTGATCAACTAGTAACACTTGTTTCTATTAGCATTAATAATTTTTTTTTTAAATGTCACTCCAAGGAAAGTCTGAGAAAGCATCAATGACTTAATCAATTTTGTTTTTGGCCACTTTGCTGCCTTGTTGCCTAGAATTCTAGAAAATGTAGGTTAGCATTAACTTTACACATAACTATAATAACATGGTAGAGTGTTGCATGAGTTGCTGAGTTGTCAAGTTAGTGCTGTGTGAGGTCTAGTTCTTTTTAATTTTTTGTTTAAATTACTAGCTGTCATCAAATAATTTGAAAGAATTTTTGAAAAAAACAGGGATACGCAAACTGAACATTGGGTTAATAAAAGGGGATATCATATAACCCAGGGTCAAAGGCATGATGTGGTAGCACTCTTAGTGACGGGAACCATGATGCAAAGCAAATATCTAGTTAAATCCCTATTGCACTACTGAATATCCCTCTTTTATTTGCTTTAAATAAGCTGATATAATGCATCTTTATTTTCTTTGAATTATAAATAAACACAAGTGCTAAATGAAATTTTAAAAAAGTCTTTTAAGCTTGTAATTTTTTACTACAAGATAATTTACTTTTATTAATGATCATTTAATAATTTACTTTTTAATAATTTTACTTTTTTACAGCTAGGTGGAGAAGTTATTGCCTTGTATAACATACAGAAAATATATTTCAGAGAATCCTTATCCAATTTACCAATACTTAGATTTAATTTTCCTCTATAGGCTGTCTATAGTAATAATAGAAGTCAACACTGAAAATTATATTTTATTTGTTCTAGCTATTTTTCCTTCTAATCTATAGTTTTTCATCTCACGTTTATTTTCTGTTCTGAGCTTTTCTCTTCCATTTTGTGTCCCTCGTGTAGGCTGAGGATTGGAAAACTCTGGCAGGGGGCAGAGATAGCCTAAACCCTTTCATCTCCTCCAGGAAGTGCTGTCATCTCCTTGTCCAGGGATGGTGGGAACATGAGGCAAAAATGACTGTCAGAGGCAGGATGTGTTCACTCCCCCATGATTTAATGGAAAATATCAGTAAACACCTTTTTGCTCTATAGTTCCAGTCCCAGGATGAAAAGCAAATGACAAAACCAGTGTGTTTTCTGTTAGCATGCTCTGCCATTTCAGTGCAGAATTGAAACCAATAAATCAGATACCTGCATCCCTTTTCAGCCCCTGAAATAATGAGAGGTAATGTCACCTTCTAAGTTTGAATTATTTCAGCGTCTACCTGGAACTGCCATGCAATGCTACTATTACCCCAAACTCACAACATTTTATGTTGAAATAGGTGTATAAAATGATACATAACACTGCAAAATCATGTATTATTTCATTTATTATTCCATTTGCACAAAGAATTCAGATTGAGGGTGAACCCTATTGAGGTGAAATCAATGATGTAAAACACAAACTGGTTGTAAATACTGGTTCAAGTACTTATTTATATAGTTTTGTTTATCTTTGGCTTTCTAGATAATATAAAGATGAAATATCTTCAAATATTATACTGGAAAAAGCAAAAATGTTGGGAAAAGGCTATCATTAAATTCTCTATCACCTCCTTAGTTGTCTGATGCTGGGTAAATGGGTTGAATTCCTTTAACTTCATTCCTAATCAGTAAAATGGGATCAATGAAACCTATCTTATAAATTATTGTGAAAGTTAAATTTGAGAGTACACATTAATTTACAAGAATATAATGTGTATTCAACAGTTTCTTCTTTCTTTTTTCAATACAAACAATTCCATTCATTAAAGAGTTACATATACAGAATTATAAGATAAGCAGAGGATCTTTGAATTGAAATAAACTTTTACTATTATCAATTTCAATTGTCTTTATAATATTATTTTAAAAAATACTGTAGGACTGTCATGTTTATATATCCAGCCATCAGGAAGACATGGCACATCAGCCATGATATTTTCACCTAGAAAGTTCAAATTTGTTTAAATATATTTATGTCCTATATACACACACACATATATACAAGAAATAGGTCTTTGGTCAGGCAGTTTGGTTGAGTTAGTAGGTATGGATTTAAATTGTTCCTCTTTGTTTTGGAAATTTTGCTGTCCCCGGTCCTAACCATATCCCTCACTCCAGGACCTTGGACCCTCTTCAATCCTCAAAGTGACCAGAACTAAGACATCCCCCAGGCACAGACCCTAACTCTAGCCATCTCCTTAGGACCACTGGCCCTCTTCATCCCTCAGGGTCACTGGACACTATCCATCACCCCCTGGGGGGACCCTAACCCTGGCCCTCACCCCAAGGCCCCTAGCCTTCTTTATCTCCAGGGCTGCCAAAACCCAGCTCCCCCACTAACCTGAGCCCTACCCTAGCCCTTGCCCCAGGACCCCAAGTATTCTTCATCCCCCAGTGCTGCTGATGCACCCTAACCTTCCCCCAGTCCAGGGCCCAAACCCGAGCCTTCACTCTAGGTCCCTGAGTTCTCTTCTTCCCAGGGACATTGGGCCGTAGCCATCCTTTAAACAAGTGCCCTAATCCTAGCTTTCACCCTAAGGTCCCAGCTCTCTTCATCACCCAAGGTTGCTAGGCTCTAGATATCTCCCAGACTGGGCCCTAACCCTAGTCCTCACTCCAAGAGCCCAAGTGCTCTTCATCCTTCTGCACCATCAGATCATAGCCATCCCCTGGACCTGGGCTTTACCCTAGCTCTCAACCCTGGGCCCTGAGCCCTCTTCTTTCCATAAACCTCACCACAGGACTCTGAATTCTTCTTAACTTTTCTGGGCCTCCAAACTCTAGCCATCCCCAGGGCCAGAGCCCTATACTTAGCCCTTCTCAGGGCTTCATCCCTCAGGGCCACCAGACCCTCATTACTGGGGCCTAATCCCAGCCCTCCCTCCAGGGCCCTGATTTCTCTTCAACCCCCAGGGTTGCTGGACTCTAGCCATCCCCTGGGCCCAAGTCTTAACCCTTCCCTCACCTCAGAGTCCCAAGTGTTTTTATCCCCCAGGGCTGCTAGACCCTTGCCATGCCCTGGATCCAGGTTCTGTTTCTAGCTATCACCTCAGGGCCATCTTTAGGTGCTTCTGGGCCCTAGCCATCCCCCAGACCTGTGCTCTAACCTTAGCCCTTACCTCACTTTCCTAAATTCTGTTTATCACTCAGGGCAGCTGGGACCTAGCACTCCTTTAAACATGGGTCCTAACCCTAGTCTCCATCCCAGGGCCCTGAGCCTTCTTTATCCCCTGGGACCTCCACACCTTAGTCATTCCTGGATCTTGGCTCTGACCCCCTCATGAGGTCAATAGGCTTCAGCAGCGCCCAGCACTGCAGGTGGACGTGAGTACTTTCCCATGCAGAAGAGAGGCCTTTTCTTAATATCTATATTCTTGTTTATTTAAGAATAAGGAATCTATTCTTGCACATTTCCTTTCATCCTGATTGATCAAAATGTCCATTTCTAAGCCAAATACTAGCAAAGACAACAGGTGAGACAATTGTGATTATTTCAGATAGGCATTTGAAGAGATTATTGGTGAGGCAAGCTTGTTTGTTATATTGTTGTTTTTCAAGGCAGTTCTCTTTTAATATAGGGTTTGCCTGTTCTCTTATCTCAACATTTTTTTTTCTTTGTTCCAGTTAAAAAAGGGAAAGGTCCTTTAGAAAGGTAAAATCAAATTTGAATGATTATTGTTACAGAGATGTGATTGTACAAACTAACCAAGAAACCCTGAGGGAAGAAGGCTCACAGTGCTGGTCTATGTGATTTGTTGCACTCTTTTTAAAGTTTCATTTTTAAGCTCTCTCAGTTTTAATTTGGAAAAAATATTAAGAAAGTCACTGCAATAAATTTTAGGCTTTACATTTCCCATTGAACTTCCAAAACCTATCTGTAAAATTATACACATTCATCTTTGGTTTTGTAATCACATTTCTAATACTTACAAGGAAAAGTAGTAGGTAAGAATTCAGGTCTTGAAGAGGCAGCTTTGTGTTTTAGGTGGATAGTGACAGGGAGCAGGGTGTGCTTGCTGTTCCTTTAATAACATACCATGGCAGAGCCAAATCCTGTTCTATTTCATGCCAAGGGCATCCCTTAATGGAAAATAGAGAGGCATAACTTACACTTTGATGAAAGAATTTCTGCACTTTTCTGTGAATCTCTATTCTTGGCTATGAAACAAATTCTTCAATTTCCTGGAGAAATAAAGAGGGAGATTCTGCTGTTTGTTGTTTTTAAAAAGAGAAAAAAGGAAGGAAAAGAGGAATTACTTGTGGAATATTTTTTTCATTAAGGTTATTTTAAAATGATAGTGGTGGTATTGGTTAATACATAATTTTGGAAATAAAGAATTGTATTCACAATTGAAAAAAGCACTTAGTTAAAATATTTCAGCAATTATTTATCTATGTATTTTAAAGTGGCAATTATTGCTGAGACTTTCTTTAAAGAAAAGGTTACCAAAAACAATAAAATTAATATGTTTTAATTATTTCAAAATATTAAGGGGGTACAAATGTTTTGGTTGCATGAATCACTTTTGTAAAGCTTAAATCATATCTATAGGAGTGCCCATCACCCAAATACTGGTCATTGTACCAATTAGATAGATTTTTTTTTCCCCTTCCCTTGACTCCCACCCTCCTGATTTCCATTGAGTTTGATTTCCCTCTGTGCACATGTGTGCTCATTGCTTACTTTCAATTTAATAATGATTACGTGTGGTATTTGTTTTTTCATTATTTAGATATTAGGGAAATGTCTCTAGTTCCATCAAAATTTTTGCAAAAGACATTAATTCATCCTTTTTATGGCTGAGTAGTACTATATGGTATAGATACACCACATTTTATTAATATATTCATGAATTGATGAACACTTGGGTGGATTTTACATATCTGCACTTGAGAATTGTGCTGTCATAAACATTTGAGTGTCTTGTTGATAGAAAGATTTCTTTTCCTTTGGATAGATACCCAGTAGTGGGATGGCTGGATCAAATGGTAGGTCTACTTTTAGTTATTTGCAGAATCTCCACACTGTTCTCCATGGAGATTGTAATAATTTGCCAATACCACCAACAGTGTCTAAATGTTTCTCTCTGGATCTGTGCCAGCATCTATTGTTTTTTGGACTTTTTTTTTTTTTGGACTTTTAATGAAAGCCATTCTAACAGGAGTAGGGTGATATATGATTGTGGTTTTAATTTACATTTCCCTGAAGATTAGTGATGTAGACCATTTTTTCATATATATGTTCAGTGGTCATTTGTCTCTCCTTTCTCGAAAAACTTCCATTCATGGCTTTTGCCCACTTTTTAATGGGGTTGTTTCATTCTTCCTAATTTTCTTGAGTTCTTTGTGGGTTCTGAACATTAGCCCTTTATTGGATATATAACTTGTGAATATTATCTACTATTCTGTATACTATAGACTCTGTTGATTGTTTTCTTCTGTGAAGAAGCTTTTTAGTTTAATTAAATCTCATTTATTTTTATTGTTGCTTTTCTTGTCATGGGGGCCTTTTTCATAATTTCTTTGCTGAGGTTGACATCTAGAAGAGTTTTCCTAAATTTTCCTCTGGAATTCTTATGATTTCATGACTTACATTTAAGTCTTTTATCCATCTTGATTTATTTTTGTGAGTAGTGAGAGACAGGGATCTGTTTTATTCTTCTGCATGTGGTTATGCAATTCTCCCATTACCATTTATTAAATAGGCATTCTCTTCCCCAGTGTACATTGTTTTCAGCTTTGTCAAAGATCAGTTAGTTTTAGGTAAGTGTTTCTCTGTTGTGTTCTATTAGTTTATGTCTCTATTTTTGTATCAATACCATGCTGTTTTTGTTACTATGGCCTTGTAGTATAGTTTGAAGTCTGATAATGTGATGCTTCCAGATTGTTCTATTTACTTAAAATTGCTGAGGCTATTCAGCCTCTTTCATTGTCCAAATGAAGTGTAGAATAATTTTTCTAAGTCCATGAAGTATGTGATTGGTGTTTTGATGGGAATTGCATTTAATCTGCAAATTACTTTCAGTGGAGTAGACATTTTAACCATGCTATGTCATGAACATGGTATTATTTTTCTATTTATTGGTATCTTCTGATTTCTATATTTAGTGTTTCATAGTTCTCCTTATAGAGATCTTTCACCTCTTTGGTTAAGTGTATTCCTAGGCATTTTATTTTCTTTGTAGCTAATGATAAGGGTATTGAGTCTTTGATTTGACTAATGAAGCCAACTTGGTCATGCTGGATTATTTTTTGATGTGCTGCCTAATTTTGTTGGCTAGTATTTTGTTGAGGATTTTTGCATCCATATTCATAAAGGATATTGGTCTGCAGTTCTCTTTTTGTTGTGTTCTTTCCTAGCTTTGGTATCCAAGTGAAACTGGTTTCATAGAATGAGTTGGAGACAATTCCCTTCTTCTTTATGTTATGAAATAATTTCTGTAGCATGGGTACCCACCCGTCTTCTTAGGTCTTGTAGACTTTGAGTATAAATCCATGTAGTCTAGGAATTTTTTCTTTTAATTGAAAGATTTTTTTTATGACTGTGTGGATTTTTTAAAATTATTGGTTTATTCAGCAATTAATTTCTTCCCGATTTCATCTTGGGAGGTGTGTCTTCAGGTATTTTTCCATGTCCTCTATGTTTCTAGTTTACATGCACAGAGATTTCCATAGTATTCATCGATGATGTTTTTTATTTCTGTGATATAAAAACAATACAATAAAAAATTGTATTGTCCTTTATTCAGGTTCCCTACCAAAGAGAAATTTCTTAAGGACTAAGGCCCAAGGTTACAACAATGGGCTACTAGTAGAATCGGGTCTCAGAACTCAAGTATCCGGGGCCGCAGCTCAGGGATCTTCCTTCTCAGTGAGGTATCTTGGGTGCCTCAGAATGAGGCCAGCTGTACAAGAGATGAGGCAGCCTAGAAAGGACAGGGATCTGCTGCCAGGAGTCCAGGACCGGCAGGAACAGCCTGGCCACTCACACCAGCTTCTCAGGAAATAAGGCTACTGGGTTCTCAGCAGAGTGGTTAGGCCATATTCTCATCAACAGACACTTGTAGGAATAGGAAATGAGAGAATGTAGGGATGAGGATGGGCTGTAGGGGTGGTGAGGGCCGCCACTCTTTGTATATGGGGCTGGTGTCCTACTCACTGAGCCACAGGCATCACCCTCTCCCTTCCTTTTGATGAGATCCTGAAGCTAACTGCCTTGTTGTCATCAATGGGTATACCCACTTCCAAGATGGCAGAGGGAGCGATGTCTAGTATGATCAGCCAGGTGGGTTGAAGGATCCTGCAGCTGTGGTGCCTGTGTAGTGAAGGGGCAGCTGGGAAGGGGATAGCAAAGAGATGGTGTGATTACCATATTACAAGGTATTATTTTGCACAAAGATATTGTTATTGCTTTCTAGAGCCATGCTTTCAATGCATAAGCATAAATAAAATAATTAAAAATATTTATATAGATATGGAAATAATACTACCCATGTATAATGCTTATGCTTATTTTTTCCATAAAAATTTATGGTAATTGCTGAGTTGGGGGTGATGCTTATAAGAAGTGGCCATGCTTTTACAGTAGATGCTGTAACGAGCTACAAGTTGTGCTCCTTATTAGTGGCTAAGGATTGTAGGAAGGAGCCAATAGCAGAGACATTCTTTTGCACCTGTAATAGGTTTTAGCCTTTTAGGTGAAAAACTTGAATGCCCCAGGCAGTGTGATGGGCCCTGTAGCTCCCAGGAAATTGATTTTTCTTCACCACAGAGGTGGGTGGAGGAGTGAGGCTGAGTGGATGAATTGGAAGGGTCTAAAAAGTGTTAGCAAGGCTCATAGATTGCATCCCAGGACCCAGGGAAAAGTCACTAGGAAGAGGACAAAAGCAGTCTCTCAAAGCTGGAAGGACTGTTTTGTGGGTAGGGGACATGAGTAATTCACTAATGACTCTCAGAATGAGCTCCGCACCCTCCTTTGCTACCCCTGTTCCAAAAGGCTCCCTCCAGTGTCTGTTTGCAATCAGGCACCCAAAAAACACTATTCTCAGCAGCAATGGCACTGCAGGCTGAGATCTTCATGGTAGGTGATGTGCCCGAGTCTTACAGCATGACTTTCCTGTGGGCTGATGGGCAATGTAGCAGATTGCTGCAGCTCCTACCCTCCTGTACTCTCCTGTCAGCTCTACCTGTGTGGGCTCCCTTGTCCCCTCTGGCAACCTGCTTGAGACCTGAGGGCATGGATCTGGTTTGTGTGTCTGACTGGCTGGTATGTATCTCTGGGGAGTGTTAGTATGCAGAGAACTCCCAGACTGGCACCCCTGGATCCACAGCAGGTCCTTGGAGGGAAGGTGTGGCCCCACTCTCACGGAAACCTCAGACTGGGGGTTGCTACATCTGATAAGAGACAACCACTCCCAATAGTCTCATTCTCCTGTCTTGGCTGCTGTGGGTGGGGAATGGTTAGAGGAGGAAGAGTCTGAATGGAAGAGTGGGCACCAGGCTCCTTTAACCCTGCTTCAGCTCTTATGGGTGGGAAAGCTTTCCAAAAACTAGCAACTCCTTAATTACGAAGGTGTGTGAAGAAGAAGCACAGTCCCCATTTACCCCTTCACTGGGCTCTGAGCCTCTCTGGGTTTGATCCTTGTATCTTTTCTTCTTTTTCTTTTCCCCTTGTTCTACTTCACAGTTTCCCTCAGGAGGCTCTGGCACTACTTCCTTTGACCTATACCTGAGCAGTGCCCATTCCCCCATCATCTTTATAAAACCCTTTCTTCCCTCCAGGACACTCCAGCAAGCAATGTCTCTAGTCAGCCATCTTGCCCTCTCTCCCCAAACACTATATTTTCTTCCACCAAAATGGCTAAAGATCAATTTGCACCTTTTGCCAATTTAGCCCATGGAGCAAATGATGACTGGATGTTAGCTCCAGGTTTTTTCCTTTACAGTATTTAGTGACCCAGAATCCCAGTTTTCAGGTTGAACCAAACACTTGGGTTTTCTCTCTAATTTTTTCTACTGATATTGTTGATTTAAATCAAAGAAAGAAAACACATAAGAAGGAAATAAGGGAAGTTGGGCAATACTTGGGCATACACATGCCAGTTGCATTTTAAAGACTGCTTCACCAATGGCATTATAAAATTTACATGTAAAGTGAGACTATTCATATCTTTTTTAAAAGTATGCTAGCACTTTTTTTTAAATAACATGTTTCAGAATGACATGTAACAAGACCTTTCTGTGTTAAGTGCCTGGGTGTCAAGTATTGTCAAGAAGCTGAAATGTTACCCTTCTTACAAATCTAACAGATTAGCCTGCCCCAGTCTCATAGATGCAGGCAGGATACTCAAGACTCTGGGGTCAGAGAAAAAGGAATTTATTACTCATGGTACAGCAAAAAATATGAGCATCATGTCACACATGGCCCACCCCCCTCTTACCTTCCAATTCCATGGAAGAAGTGAAGTTGAACAGGTCTGAGTGGATGATGTGCACACAATTTGTGTCTCACTGAGGTACAACAAACTTAGGAAATCCCCAATGTTATAAGGAAGCCCATAGCAAACCTACCCAATTTTTACCCCAAAGGGAGGCTATATCTTTACTATGTTATGGGGAAAAAACATCTGCCTCTGTCCCAGAGGGAAATACTATCACTACTTTTCAAGCCTCATTTCTTTACAAATATTCTTAAAAAGATAGTGTGGAGTAAAAGCTATTAAAAGGTATGTTAAAAATGGGACAACCCTAATGGAGAACTACCTCCCAACACCAGGAGAAACATTCACACATCTATGTATAGATATACACGTACCTGCATGTATGATATGTATGGTGTATGTTTCTCCCCTGTATTCTATAAAACCAGCTAATCTTTCTTCTTTTAAATGTAAGGGAGCCAAGTAGCTAAACCTCGTGCTTAATTTCACAGAGATTATAAGGAACAGTTTCAGAAATTCAACTCCTGGTTTTATTCAGCAGTCTATTCTCTTATGGCCAACTAATGCACTAACTGCCATGATAACTGGGGAGAAATGTAACTATTCTATGGCATTGAATTCTAAAAAGAGGGCCCTTTAACTTTTGTTATTACTTGCACCAAAATTTTAAAAATTATCTCTTCATAATTGGCCTTGTTATAGATAATATCATGTGCAGTACCATTCAGACAAGTATGCCAACTGGTGGTCAATAAGGAAGTATGCTTTTTTCTGCCTTTCAATCAAACCAATGGTTAAATGTAATTATAATCTTGGAAGATATAGTTAAAAAGATGTTGAATTCAACTGAGCTCTGAAAATGGCCCATCTCATGATTCCTTCTGATTACATCTTGGCAGAATTCCACCAACGTTCAATATGTAATTTAGAGATAATGTATAATTGGTATTGGACCCATTGCAGCTTCTCCACATTTAAATGAGAGGCCAATTTTATTAGTAATAACTATAATAACTCTGCCAAATAGATTGTGTGACTTAGCCACTCATTAAGAAATTATTTTTCAGCAGGAACACCTTACTTTTATGTATTTGATTCAAATTTTAAGTAGGAAATTTATTACCAAGACAAGTGTTTTTATAGATATAATAGTTAGGTCCCAATTAGACAATTATTTCCCATGATGTCAAATTTAAGAGTTTATTTGTCATTAAGTCTTATTTGGAGGAAAACTTTATCCATAGAGGATTTAAAAAGATAGGGAATGGAATGATATGTAGACCTACGGAATCAAAATATTGGAGGAGTGGCACTGCACAAGTTTCATCCCATGATGTTTTATTGGCAAGTTTTATGCAGAAAAATCTTTTTTAGTTAAAAAATTGCTACAAGTATGTACAGTAGGTATTGGAATCCGGCAGTAGTGGATTAATATTATCCACTGTTGGACTGAAATTGGTATACTTACCTCAATGGCAACAACTCTTAAAAGAAACTCTCCGGTGAAATAAATTTTGACAAAAGCTGGTTAAGGTAAGCTTTCACAGGAGTTTTACTGATTGCATATTAAATAAAGGCTGTACAATAAATAAACTTGTTTTCTCATTTTTCAAATTTGTTTGATCATAGACCCTTCTTATTTAGTAACATTTCTGATATGTGGGGAAGTCCTGAACACTCTTAATGATCTTCTTATTCCACTAGAATGCTAGAGATCATTATCTTAATTGTCTTTGTGTTTTCACATATTAGATAAAACCATTTTTTTTCATTAGAAAATATTCAGTATTCCTGTCCATTCGCAGGCCTTGTGTGCACTTGCATAGAGTTGGATGGAGAGCTCAGTGTGAAGACAGGAGAAGTGGACTCTTCTATCCAAACTTAGATAGATGAGATGTGTGGTCCTATGGAAATATCAAATACTGGTAATATTAAGATCCTCTAAAAATTTGCACAGCAGAGATAGAAAAGTAACACACAGTAAAGGTTAAGCTCATTTTGAACCTGGCTTCTTACATTTGTCTTATAAGTTGGGTGTAGCCTCTTCCTGATGAATCAGAGAAGGTTAGAATGACTCCAGGGAATGAATGATGGATATTTAAAGTAAGAACAATGGTTTCTTGTATGTTTAGTATCAAGATTATAAAAAATATCAAGTTTGGGATTCTCCACAAATGGCAGTATTGGAACTACTTATGATTATAGCCATCAAAAAGTGACTCTGGAAATTATAGGACATGGGGCAATGCATACTTTTTTCTAAAAGATTCCTCTTAGGATTTTTGTGATACTTACATGAAATAGTGTACATAAATCACCCAGATCTCTATCTACCATGCAGAACATATACATGTATACACATACTTTAATTCCTTTGGAAACTTGCCTTCAATTGCTTTCTATTTATTTGGTTTATTCAGCAATACTTTTGAGCTGTCATGTGTCAAGATATTTCTCTAATTACTACAGATACATCAGCAAACAGAAAGGAAAATAATTTCTGCTTTTGTACAGTTTATATTTTAAATTGAAAGCAAGTTCTTATACTTTTAGGAAAAGCAAAGAGAAAATTATAGACAATCAGAAAAACAACTTAACAATAGCATCTGAAAAAGACTTAAAAGCTATTACAGTAAAAGTAAGACCTGACATTTCTTAAAAGAAGCTTGATTCACTTCTTTGCAAAGATTGTGTGGAAATGACAGATTATCTACCAACGCTCGTACGGTTCTGAACTTCTGGTTCTAAGACAGAACTTTCTTTACCTCTGTAAATTACTAGGTATGATGTCTCTACCTAACTTTTCAAATACATTTTTTATTTGGTCTTTGAACCTTTTCTTAGAAGATAGGATATGTATGGTTAATTCTATATTATAGGTTTGAACTTACGCTCAGAGAGGAGCTGTGTATGTTAACAAAGAAGGGCAGCTCAGGATTGGTGAAGGGAGGATGAAAGGTCTGATCTGTGGTCAAGGTGCTTACCACTCCTAGTTGAGAAAGGAAAGTGGAGTGTTGCCCTTAACAGGAAACTGTAGCATAGAATGGCTGATGCTAATTTCAGCATGTGTAAGATCTAAACATTGTTTATAGAGATTATTTTTCCCTGAAAATAGTTATATTTAAAGTGAGAGTTTGGGCAGCACCTGTGGCTCAAGGGAGTAGGGTGCTGGCCTCATATGCTGGAGGTAGTGGATTCAAACCCAGCCCTGGCCAAAAAAAAAAAAAAAAAAAAGTGAGATTTTGAGAATGAGAAACAGGTTAAGGTGGTATAATGTTTGGTTTTATGTGGATAATTATTCTAAATAGCATTTACAGCTTTACATATTTTGAAGAAGCTCTGATGATTATTATCATTTTTCTTGTAAAGGGGTGCTACTATATTCATGGTAAATCATTAACAAGATACCATATTAGTATATTCCTGATTTGGAATGGCAGTTGTACAGGAAAAGAATTCCTGAGCTAGATGGTGAGAGAATACAACTGCATGACTTACCTAGTTTGGGTAATATAATGCTTAAGTCAATACTTCTGTCTGGTGCTTAAAGTTCCTACTGATATACTCAAGTCTGGGCTCAAATCCTAGTTTTACTAATGAATATTTTTTTATATTTTCTAAGCCCCAATCTTCTCAATGTTCAATGATGGCAACAGTGATGTGTACCTCATGGCATAGCTGAAATTTAAAGGAGATACTGAATATAACAGTCATCTCTCCATCAAATAACTAAATATTTCCCTTTGAACTTAACTGATCAACTTAAATTATGTTCAACAAAGTTCTCACTCTATCAGACCATCTGTCCCGTGGTACTTTGCTTAGAAGTTTACCCTGAAGATGTATAGTGCTTATGGAAATCTTAAATACTGATAATGCTAAGAATCTCTAAAAATGTGCATAGCAGAGATAAAGAGGTGGCACAGTAAAGGTTAAGTCCATTTTAAACATGGATTTTTATATTTGCCTTGTATTTCTAATTTTGGTATTTATATATGCACATAGAATAAATTCTTGAAGTTTATGTTTTTATAATCCTTTTGGAAGAATTCATGTTATTAATTAGAATGACAGTTAAACATATTATTCCTTTATTGACTTACCTTAATGTGAGAATCCAATTTAATTAATTTTTAGGGAGATAGATATGGGAATAAAACTGAAGGAGACTCTGTATCCTAGAGCATGGTTGGTTTTAAGCCTGACTCTAAGGGGAAGAAACCTGTTATTCAGAGAATGCCACAGAGGTAAAATACGGGATCCTATTTTATAAGGTTTGAAGAAAATTTCCCTGATAACATCTTGTCAAAAGATAATGATAAGGCATTTATATGTTGGAAAAGATCTACGATTATCAAAATGATAATTATAATTAGGAAAGGGTAGTTAGGAAAGATAAGAAAGACGCAGAGTGTCTCATCCCCATAGAAAGAACTGAAAAGAGCTGTTTGGGTTGTATCAGGCACCTCCTGAATATATGATTTTTAAGACGGGTTTGGAAGGGATGATTTTCCAGTGGGATGAAAGTGGAATTGCCTTCTCAAGAGGACACTTTTAAAAACATAGCTTTAGAGGAAGTAATGCATCAGAATTCAGTATAACATAATAGTCTCAGGAGCTTGGCTGCCTGGGTTCATAGCCTGGTTCTCTCACTTTCTAATGGTGTGATGATGAATATATTGTTTAACTTCCAGGTACTTCAGATTTTTCATCTGTAAAATAGAGATAATAGTGAACTTTATGTCATAGAGATTTCTAACAATTATATAAGACAATGAATATGAAGAATTTCGTGTGGAACATAACATATGTTTAATGCATGTTAACTATTAGTATCTCTACATTAGGTACCTATCTCTCACAACAATACAGCACTTTATAATTTTAAACCATGTTTTCCCTGCCTCATTTGACCTTCACATTTCCTAAGGTAAGAAGTTCAGTATAATCCTCTTCCCTCACAAACTAATAAATTGAGATTCAAAGAAATCCAAGTCACATGGTTATTAAATGATGGGCTGGGTTGTATGATCTGATGAAATGTCTAATCTAATAGGCTTTCTATTTTAACGTCTTCTTTACTTGGTCACATACTCATAATCATCATAAGTGATCATTTTATCATAGGATAAATATTTGACAAGGTTAACAGATGAGTGGTATAGACAGTGGTATAGACCTATGGATTCAAAAGGTGCATGGAGGCTTGAGTAACTACAATAGAGGGCAGTGAGAACAATGCAAGGAATGAGCACTAATATTAATCTCAGGGGGCACAAGGAAGCCTCTGCAACATGACTTGTGCATTGATTTGAGTGAAAATGGATAATGAATGAATCAGCTAAAGCTGTAAAATATTTTGCATTTAATTTTAAAAATATAGTAAGGGATACTGTATATTATCTAATGCTTAGTTCTCATACATCCAGATAAAGCCATTCTTCTATTTTGTTCTTAGATTTGTAAATTTAAGTGGAGAGAATAAGCCTTCAACAATTATGGAAGATGTTAGACACAGCAGGATGGAAAGAAAATTAAATCAGTTCTGCAAAAGGAAATATTTTCTTTTCTATATTTTCGCTAATGTCACTTTGAAAATCTTGACTATATGTTCAATTATTAAAAAGAATATGCTTGTGAGACTTAATTCATTCATTCTGAATTTTGTTTTGTGGTTTTTATAGTGAGATGCTGATTTAATTACCCTGGATAATAACGTAGCCCTTCAATATTTTTTCTTTTTTACACTCAGCCAATAATTTACAAATACTGAAATGTAATTAGTGATTTTTGTATATTTAAAAATAATGAAAAAATGACACAGTGATAGTTGAAAGTATTGTGATTTAAATATAAAATTGTTTTGTTCCACATAAAATTTCTGCATATCTCTAAAGTTACAGACATAAACCTTTAGAAAGTGAGGCATGGCTTGGTGCCTGTGGCTCAAGTGGCTAAGGCACCAGCCACGTACACCCAAGGTGGGGGGTCCGAATCCAGCCTGGGCCCGCCAAACAACAATGATGGCTGCAACCAAAAAATAGCCAGGCGTTATGGTGGGTGCCTGTGGTCCCAGCTACTTGGGAGACGGAGGCAGGAGACTCACTTGAGCCTAGGAGTTTGAGGTTGCTGTGAGCTGAAATGCCATGGCACTCTACCCAGCGGGACAACTTGAGGCTCCTGACTCAAAAAAAAAAAAAAAAAAAAAAAAAGAAAGTGAGGTGTATTTTATTAGCAAGGAATACAACATTTGGAAACATGTATCATGCTATTTTGGAAATAAACCGTATATGAAAATGTGTATAATAAAATTAACTGAAATTCTAGTCCAATTAAATTTTACTTCATGATATTATTGATTATTATTATGAAAGAAATATTACTTAAAATTTATGTTCTTATAACCGATATGCTAAAAAACATACAAAAGTCAGAGCCTTTTTATTTTTATCTCTAAAAGAAAATCAGTATCTCCTGGAGAATTGTGATACTTTCATTACTTATTATATTTTGCCATTAGTTATCAGGTACCAGGATGTCAGAAATAACACCCAAGAAAGATAAATACAATAATAAAAGGAATTATTTCTAACTATATTTAGATCGCAAATCCTTTTAAGGTCCTGATGAAAGCAATGACCTCTCTTTCCAGAAAAAATATACACATGCACCATGAGTCCTAGGTTTATAAGTAAAATAACTTGTGCCAAAGGAAATTTTCCTGGTGAATTAACTAAGTTAGTAAACATATATTTGAAGAGTACACAGTCAGGAAACTCTGGGAGAGACAAAGTTCACATTTTGTATTGGTTAGTGTGGTAGGACAGACAGCACAGCTACTGAGTTAATTAAAAAGACTTTCAAGTGGTGACTAGTTAAAGTGGCATTAGCAAGATGGCTGACTATAGCACCTAAGGCTTGTCCCCTCACAGAAAAGAAAAGCTGTGGGGAAAAATCTCTATTTTGACCAAAATAACTAGATTTTGCTGTTCTTTTTTGCACCAAAGAACAACAAAGACTAACAGAAATCCCATACAGCATACCAACCCAGGGTGCCCACACAGACAAGGGAAGGAAATATCACACCTCCACCATCCCAACTGCCCTCTCTGGATCAGATAACAACCAGGAAGGACTTCTCCCTGAATGAAAAGTTAAGAAAAAGGATCCTGGCATCCTCTATCATCACTGCAGATATTTCCAATCTTAGCTTCTGTTGATGCTTGCAGTTTTCACAGGCTGAAAGCACAGCAGAAGAAGGTGCCCAGAGTCTACACCCTAAGCTACCAACCTAACCTACTACCATGGGGAGGAATAACCCTTCCTCTCCATGTCCTGTACTGCTAATTCTCTTGCAATCTTGGAACCAGAACCACTGCTAGAATGTATCCTTCTTTGGGAGTGAGTAGCCATTGCATTCTTCCATTTCAGAGACTATCCACCACTGTATCCTACCCATCTGGTAGTGAGTAATCCCTAAGCAGAAATACTGCTACATCCTACCCTCTAGGGCCAAGCTACCACCATTTCCTGCACTCTCTATCATGACGAGATAAAGTGGTGCCTTTCCTCCTGGGCCCTGAAGGCTGAAACTATCATAGCTGTGGCTTTTGGACCCAGAATACACAACAGTGTCCCCTCAAAGGACCTCAGGCTTCCTAGACACTGGAGCAATTGTGCCCCTCAGTGTCACAGTTGAGGTAGTGCTCTGTCCCCAGGGAACCTCAGGCTTCTGACATACCCAAGCAATCGTCAGTCTACCACAGGTGAGGTAGCTTCCCAGCCCCCAGGGGCTATGATTCTCTAGCATACTGGAGCAGTTGCATGGTTCAGTGCCACAGCTGACTCAGTATCTCACACCCAGGTATCCCAACTTGCATTGACCCCCACTTTCTAGGGCTAAGCAGGCGCACCACCTCACATCCTAAGGAATCAGAATCTGGACTGGCCTGTGTTACACTACCCTCCAAACCAAACAGCCATACTGCCCCCTCCTACCTGAAACTGGACTGGCTCCTTACAGTTCAAGATGCTGTTGCGCTCTGCATCTTTGAAGAGTAGAGTCATTGTGATGCTACTCCTCATCATTTACCAAGCCACAATGGCATCTTGCCATTCCTAGGTCCTTGGAGCTATTATACCAGCCTCAAAGAGCCTAGGTTACTTCCATGTCTTACCATTATAGAGTCTAGGGTCATCACTGCATAGTAAATCCTGTCCTTTTTATTCTGCGTACTGAATTGCAATGATGCCCTGCTCACCAGGGCTTAAGTGGATGCAGTTCCTCCCCATCTCCTGTACCCATGTTAGTGTTGTGCTTTGAGCCCTAGGATCAGAACCACAGCTATATACATCTCAGGCCCCTGGGGTTGTCCTCAAAGCAACAGATCCCAGCTTAGTGGGGGCTGTGGATTATATACACTCATGCCTTGAACCCACATCCCGTCTCAGATACTACAGTAGTTTTATAAGACCCTGAGGCCCAGGAACTTGGCTCTACATTTTTTTCAAGTACCTGTGCCCTGGATAGCAGTGTGTCTGTGATTTCCTATGATTCATGTAATATCCAACAACAAGGGGGATCCCCTCAGCTAAGATCTTCCACTATCAGGGAAATAAGAACAGAAAGATTCTCAAAGTCCCTGCCCTAATAAACTACAAATGTCTCCACCATAGACCACTGAATCACCTACAGTCATCACTAACATTGATCACAAGTGAAGAAGGTACCTGTTCCCACGTGGAACCAAAGCCATTACACTTTTGCAAACCAGCATCATTAGTTTCATCTGCAGGCAATAGCATTCTCCTATACAAGCTACTTTGTAAAATTTGAAAGAGGAGACTATATCAGCAGATGCCCAAACATCAATACAAATGCACAAGAAACATGAAAAAGCAAGGAAACATCACCAAAGAAATGCAATAATTTTTCAGTAACTGACCTCAAATAAATGAATATTTTATAAATTGCCTGAAAATGAACTCAAAATAGTAGTCTTAAGTAAACTCAGAAAGATACAAGATAATAAATAGGCAATTTAATGGAATCAGGAAAATAACTGATGACCTGAATAGGAAATTTAACAAAGAGAACCAAATAGAAATCTTGGACCTGAATAGTTCAATCAATGAAATAAAAAATATAATTGAGAACTGCAACAACAACTAGATCAAGCAGAAGAGAGAATCTATGACCTTGAACAGAGATCTTTTGAAATGATTCAGAAGAAAAAAGAAAAGAGAATGAAAAGGAGAAGAGATAGCCAATAAAACTTATGTGACACCATTAAACAAACAAAAAAAATTTGCATTATTGGATTCATTAAGGAAGAGAGACAGAAAGCTTATTTAGCAAGATATTTTCTAAAACCTTCCCAAGTCTTGGGAGTGATATAAGCATCAAGATCAATGAAACTCAAGTTGCCAGAGTGTTTCTGCTGATTCTGCCCCATGCTGAGTTTACACTGTTTGGAGACCTATCAGAACCGTACAGTCAGTGGCTGCCACCGAAGTAGGTGACGGCTTCTTCTGGTTGCCCAGAGAGACAGAGTGAGTCTGTCCTCTTCTCCCAGTTCTTGGGCACTGGGGTAACCAGGGGGCAGGGGAACAGCAGAGGCCAGATCAGTCCTAGTTCGGCCTCCTAATTATAGCCTAAGAATATGGGGGGGAGGGAGAAAAGAAGGGCAATGGGTGGAGGGAGGATGATTAGAGGAATCACTTCTATGGTTTATCTTACAAGGGTATAGGTGAATCTTTCTAAGTAGAATAAAAATGTCTTGACACAATAACTAAGAGAATGACATAAAGGCTATGTTAACCAGTTTGATGAAAATATTTCAAATTGTATATGAAAACACCACACTGTATCCCATGATTGCATTAATGTACACAACTATCATTTAATTAAAAAAAAAAGAACGAAATTAAAAAAAAATTGGATAACTTGCTGCTTCAGTCTATCTTGTTGAAAGTTTTGGTGAAGGTGTAAATAAATACTGGGCTATCAAAGAAAAAAAAAAGATCAATGAAACTAAAGGATTTCCAAATAGATAAATCAAAGAGATCCTCTCTTAGGTACATTGTGATCAAACTATCAAAAGTCAAAAATTTAAAAGCAGCAGGAGAAAGACATCAAGTCACGTAAAATAAATCCCCATTAGATTATCAGTGAACTTTTCATCATAAAGTTCAGTGGATAGGGCATTGGCCACATACACCGAGACTGGCAGGTTCAAACCCAGCTAAACAACAATGACAACTGCAACAAAAAATAGCTGGGTGCCAGGAACCTGTAGTCCCAGCTACTTGGGAGGCTGAGGCAAGAGAATAGCTTAAGCCCAAGAGTTTGAGGTTGCTGTGAACTGTGACACCATGGAACTCTACCAAGGGCAACATAGTGAGACTCTGTCTCAAAAAACAAACAAACAGACAAAAACTTGCAGGCCAGGAGATAAAGGGATAATATTTTCAAAGTGCTAAGGAAATAACTATGAAGCAAGAATACTATACTCAGCAAACTTATTCTTCAGAAAGGAAGGAGAAATCCAATCTTTCACAGACAAGCAAAAGCCAAGGGATTTCATTAACACTAAAGTTTCCTTACAAGAAGTACTTATGGGAGTTATTCAAATGGAAATTAAATGATAATAATTATTATCATGAATACATGTAAAAGTATAAAACTCACTGGTAGAGGTAAATAAATTCAAATTCAGAGTAGCCCAATACTGTAATGCTGGTATGTAAAGCATATATATCTTTAGTATTTAAAAGTCAAAATATTAAAATATAACTAAATCTATAATAAATTGTTAATGAATATACAATATTAAAATGTCTAAATTGTGACCTATGAAGAACTCAAACAAATCAACAAGGAAAAAAAAAATCAAACAACCTTGTAAAAAAGTGGGCAAAACCTGAACAAAAGGCTTATAAAAGAAAATAAATTAATGGCCAATACACAAAAAATACTCAGCATCTCTAATCATCAAAGAAATGCAAATCAAAACCACAATGAGATCACCTAACTTCAGTGAAAATGACATTTTCAGAAAATCTCAAAACAACAGATGCTGGTGTGGATGTGGAGTGAAAAGAACAATTATACACTGTCCGTGGGATGGCAAACTAGTACAATCACTCTGGAAAGTAGTATAGAAATATCTCAAGTAATTAAAAGTAGACCTATCTTTTGATCTAGCAATTCTACTCCTATATATTTACCTAAAAGGAAGAAAAAGTCATTTTATCAAAAAGACAGTTGCACTTGAATGTTTATTGCAGCAAAATCCACACTCACAAAGATGTGGAATCAACTCAAGTGTCCATCAGTACACAGAGGTTTAATAAAATGTGGTCTATGTATACCATGGAGTACCACTCAGTCATAAAAAATGGTGAATTATTACCTTTTGTAACAACCTGGATTGAACTGAATCCTTCTAAGTGAAGAATCACAAAAGTGGAAAAACAAACACCACATGTAACCACTATTAAATTGGAACTAACTATTCAACACTCATGGGTACAGAGGGAAGTAAAACTAAGCAGATGCCAAAAAGGTGGGAAGGGTGGAGAAGTGGTTGGGTAAATTCACATCTAACAGGTACAGTTCACGCTATTTGGGTATACTTATAACTTTGACTCAGACTATAAAAAAGCAATTCATGTGACCAAAATGTCTGTACCCCCCTGATATTCTGAAATTGAAAAACACTTTATCATACACATCAGGAAAACATATAGTACCATGATTCCCCCCAAATAAGAAACTGTCTTATATTTTTTTCTCAAGAAGACACACTAGGGCTTATTTTTAGGGGATGTCTCTGCCCCGAAATGCATGGCATGGATATGCAGATATGCTGCATAGCCATACCTATCACTAGGTCTTATTGGGGTAGGGCTTATATTTAACAAATGCATAGAAATCCTGCTAGGGCTTATTTTGGGGGTAGGTCTTATTTTAGGGGAAATATGGTATATATAGGATTTGGTACTATCCAAGATTTGAGGATCCATTGGGGGCTTGGAACACATCTCCTCTGAATAAGGGGGCACTACTATAGATATGCTGTAGTTTCTAGGCAAAGCAGTTATGAATTTGGTGGCTCTTAGTTCAATTGATCCATATTGAATATGTCTTCTAAAAAAATAGAAGACAAAAGCTCACACTAACATTGAGTGGTGCAGCCACTTTCTTGCAACCTGCAGTGGCATGGCTGTAGTTACTGTGTGCCACCATCCACTGATTTCCCTCCTGGTTCAGTTCCTATGTAAATCTTAGAGGGACAGGACATTCCTCACCATCTCCTTTGAAGGACTTCATTAATCACACACAATTGTAATAGCCAACAGATCTGAAGTCATAGCCGTTTTTAACTTTCAAATAGGTTTAACCTAGGATTCTTATATTAGACCACTAAGTTTTAGTCATATTGATGACAAAAAATAAGAAAGAGTAGAATATTGGAAAGTTTATTACCTCAGGTGTGATGTGAATTGCTGACAATGTCATTGTGCTGAAAAAAAAAAAAAAAGAAAAACTAGAGCAGAAGGACACATGGTAGCAGCAGGGAACTTCTAGAACTATGTTGATACTTGCTACTTTGACAGTTTCTATGAGAGGCCCAGCTGTGACCAAGGTAAGTGAGATGGTGTCACTTTGACACTGCAGCTGCCCTACTGGCAAGGAGAGCTCTCTGAGATCCTTGGCAAGCCAACAGATATAAGATTTCAAAGAGAGACAATTTCACTTTTATATCAATACCTCCAAGTTTTTAGAGTTGACTGATGAAAACAAAGTCTTAATTTATTGCTTGGAAGAAACAAAATCACCACTTGGCTATGAATTCCTTCCTAGCTTTACCAGAAACTGAGGGAGATTAGACTGAGAGACAGATGTGGGGCCAATGGGGTATGTCAGACTATTGCCTTCATTTTTGTGTCATACATGTGTTCACATTTTTCTAAATCCCCTAAAAATTAATGGACAAAAAAGGTGATTTCCACTCAATGACTGAAAGGTGTTAGATCAGAGTGGTGCAGTTCTGGGAAAGCATGACTATCTACAAGTGTTTGAAGCTATAAATATTGAGGCAGGAGAAGAGGCATTTAATAGGGTAAAAAAGAGCACAGTAATGAGAAATGAAACAATGCTGTGAGCCTAGCTTTATAGCAGGAATAACTACCTGACATTAATATCTCTTTAAAAATAGGGATATTCTCTTGAGGAAGGGTGCAGAAACCTCACGATTGCCAAGTTTGTCACTGAAGTCAGGAAATGGAACATTAATAGATTGAGTGATACAAGAAAAGCAGATTTGTAGATGATATCATAGAGATTAATTATTTGATTATAAACTTTATGACTGGTGCCTGCCCTTGCCAAATACTTAAGTCTGTCTTCTTACCTCTTTTTGTACAGTGTTGCTTTCCAACCTGGGACCATAACAGCAGGCAGCTTCTCCCTCAAGCTGTCCCCACATCACTCCATGTTATGTTTTTTCTTTGCAAGAACCATTGCTTTTCTGTTATGTTTCTGCTTCCATCTCAAAACGATAGCTAATAGATGGTGAAGTGATGATGATTGAGAGTGAGTGCTTCACATGTGATTTTAACAAGGACTCCATCATACCAACCTAATACCTAGAGGAAACTATAGATACTCAGGTCATCAATAATTGAGGACCTCCTGGCACCTGTCAGGTTAGAAGACATTCCACATGTGACCAGTTCTACACATCACTCCCTCTAAGGTTGGACTTTTTAACTCTCACCTTGAGTTACTTAGTTTTATGTTGATAAAACTAAATGTGGCATTGAGTATGGGATTCCCCTATTGAGAGAAATAAATTTTAGGGCAAAACATGTCAACGATAAGCTAGAGAGGGACAGTTTTTACTAGTTGTGTTTCTTGACTAATCAATTCCTTGGTGATAGCAGTTGAGGCACAAGTTCCTCCTTTTCTCCCTTATTCTTCCTCTCTCTTAATCTTAAATTTAGAATCTGGAAATAATATTTATTTTTATGTACACTTATTTATTTATTCATTTTTGAGACAGTCTCATTCTGTTTCCCTGGGTAGAGTGCCATGGCATCACAGCTCAAGCTCACAGTAACCTCAAACTCTTGAGCTTGAGCAATCCTTTTGCCTTAGCCTCCCACGTAGCTAGGACTAGGGGTCGCTGGCTAGTTTTTTCTATTTTTAGTAGGGACAGGGCCTCACTCTTGCTTAGGCTGGTCTTGAACTCTTGAGCTCCAGCAATCAACCTATTTCAGCTTCCCAGAGTGCTAAGATTATAGGTGAGAGACATTGTGCAGGCCAGGAAATAATATTTAGATATTAGAAAGGACTTTGTTAAATGGGGAAAATTCTGAAGGAATGTGAAGAAAATTCCAGCTAAAATTAATGCATTACAAGTATTATGAGGGAAATAATCATAATAACTATTTTCACATTGGGCTTTTATATCAAAGCTTATTATAAACTTGACATTAATCATGTACTTTATTGAAAAATGGATATATGAATAATGGCCCAATTTAAAGCCTAGCTCTTAGGTGAGTTACAGGAAATTATTCATGATTTAGCAATTGTTCTGCTAAAAACAGAAAACTAAAAGCATCTCACAGTCCCAGGGGCAGACATTTCAGTGCCATTGTCCCCTCAAAAGATATGAGCTTCACAAATGCATGCTCGTTTTTTGGTAGAGGTTGGCTTATGTCCGAAGAGATGAAGTTAACTGGAGAAGTTGATAACAGCAGCACACAAATTTGAGGTTTTCCAAGAATAAGTTGGCACGTTAAAGCAGTTGCAAAGTGATATTTTCTTTCTTTGATTTAAAGATGATCTAAGAAAAATACGCATAAATCGTTACAGGGAAAATAACAGACAAGTCAACATTATGAACATTGACTGAAAAAAACTAACTAAAATAACAACAATAGCTATGAGTTATGGAATTGTGAAGATGCAAGAGACATTTAGGATCCATGTAAACTTCATAAAACTTTTAAAATTTGCTGGAATAGAGATTCTGTATAAAGCCAAGTTTCAATTGTTCCCTGGGAAATTGGGAATTCAAGTTTAACCTTTAGCATCCATTTTATATAATTAAATCTTGTTACATGAAAACTGCCAGTCAAATTTGAAAAGGTGTCCTAAGATTTTATTAGGTTAATAGGGAAGAAAGTTGAATGAGAATTGCTCAAGAATCTCTCAGAAGCTTTCTTAGAGAAAACTTGTGCAGTGAGTTTGGGATATAAAATGTCATAAATAAGTTTCATCAGTGGGAATGAATGCGTATTTGTAAGATCCTACAGGGAGAGGAAGGAGAATATTTTAACTAGAGGGAAAGAATAATGTTAATGTATGATTTACTAAGACCTGGGTGAGATGGAAAGTTTTTTGTTTTTGTTTTTGTTTTTATATTAGACACCTGTAAGTGTGTTTCTTCTTTCTTCAGCCCTGTATTAGTTTGCTAGGGGTACCACAACAAAATATCCCAGACTGGGAGGCATAAATAATAGAAATCTATTTTCTCATAGTTTTGGAGGCTAAAAGTTCAAGATCAGGGTGTCAGGAGAGTCAGTTTGTGAGATCTCTCAGCTTGGCTCATAGATGTCAAGCCAATTCCACCTGCTGTTTTCTTAAATGGCCTTTTCTTTGTGTTCAGGCATAGCCATGGTGTCTCTCTTTTGCCCTAAACTCTTTTTATCAGGACACCAATCAGATTGCATCAGTGCCCACCCTAACAACCAAATTTTAATTGAATTACCTCTTTAGAACTCCTGTATTCATATGGTCACATTCTTTAGGAAGAGGTCACATTCAGAAATACAGTTACAGACCTTCAATGGATTTATAAGGAAAATAGTTGTTTTGTTTTTCTATCTGTATTTCTCTTACTAGACTCTGCATCTCCTTAATTTTCTTGAAGTCATTTCAAAACTTTCCCTCTGGGAATGTAAACCTCCTCAAAGCCTAGAGAAATCTAGAAACTTTATGATTCTGGTACTGATTTTAATGTAGCATTAACAATCAGTTATAAAAGAAGATGAGATAATAGCTCTTATTCGTTTGAGAACAAAGGAGGATAAAAACTAGGGAGACTAGTGAAAGAGGGAGATCAAATACAGAAACTCAGGTGCTTACCCGAGGGCTTGTCATGTCAGAGAGAGGCAGGGCTGCTGTGCTCACAGGTCTGAAGTAGTGGGCCTGGAAAAAGGCTATATTGGTAAACTTTACCATTATGTTCTCACCAGTAGTTAATGATGGGCATCTGCAAAGGCAGGTTATGGTTTTGGCATTATCTACAGTAACAGAAATTAGCATGCACATTTATTTTTCCTGTCTGTCCTATTCTTAAGTAAGCAAAACTACTCCCCATGAGAGAGGATAGGGTAATATGACACTTTAAATGTATGGGCTCACTCCCCTTGGAGATATGGTCAACACACTGAACCTGCACCCCAGATGCTTGTGTTTCTTGAGGTGAGTCATTACCTTAGGTGGAGGCAGAACAATGGAGAAAGGAAACTTGACCCAATGTTGAGCCGTGACTTGTGATTTAAGGAAAAGAACTAACACCTCAATAATGTAGCCAGTGTGTCTTCACAGGATGTCTCCCCCTTAGAACTAACACTCTGTGTCTGTGAGTGTGTGTATGCAATCTTACCTCCCATCTATCTACCTGTCTTTTCATACTCCTACAAGTAGGGTTCAGAGTCCTGTGACTTAGGTAGAGCTCCCACAGTCAACTAGCTGCTATTACTAAAATGTGTCTAGTTCTGAAACAGATCTTCTTCTTCCTAGGATTTTATTTTGACATTATGCAACTGGAACTTGGGTTTAATAAGAGGAAAACATCAGCAGTGGCTTGATGTATTCCTCTAACTTATTATTTGTTTAATATCTAGGTTCCCTGATGACGTATCTTCCTTGCTTACCTCAAATCTGAGATAGGAAAGTAGCCAAAAAATGCGGGTAAATTCAATGGTACCAGTTCTGGTGGTGTTTGAACGATGCTCATAAGATGGAAAATGTTGGCTTGATTATTTTCTTTTGCTCTAGGGAAAAAAATGCTTTAAGATTTTTAACCTTTTGAGTAAATATTTCCAGTTGGGGGCGAGCTTCAGAGAGAATAAGAGGAAGTCATGCATCTCTTAGCTCAACTCCAATTAGTTACTCCCCACACCTCTTACCCTCACCCTGAACTAAGTAAATGCTAGCTGGAATGTTTTACACTGTGAAGTACATTTCCCAAAACATTTTCTCAGTTTTTCTTATCAGTGCTTCTGATAAGAAAATTCTTCCAATCTGCTCTAAAATAGTAGGGTCCTGCCAGAATAGGGAGTGAGAGGAATCTTTCTGAGCACATGTTAAGTGTTATTAGCTTATGTCAACAGGTTATAAGAAAGAGTAGGCAGAAGAGGGTAGGCTGACGTGGGACAAATGGGAGAATGAATCTGGGGAGGAAATGCTTCTGGTTTGTTCAAGTCAAAGGGGGCACTATTAAACGTTTATGTGAATGTCTCTCTCTGGAGCACAACTCCATGAAGTAAGAACTGTCAATGGCATACCCTGGGAACATCTATTTCTATGGTCCAAGCATCTGAGGCCCTGAAGGGGAAGTAATTTTTTCTATAGTAAAGTATGTCAATTCCTGGAGAAATGCATGTATTTTCCATTAGTGTTTACTAGATGCAAAGAGATTCACTGCATGGCACTTGTCGGTACTGTAAGTTCTAGCTATTTTTCCTCCTTTTGTTAGTTAAAAAAAAAACAGTTAAAAAAAATAGCTGTGACTCAAGCATTACAAAAGCAATCAATGTAACCAAAAACATTTGTTGTGCCCTCTTAATGCTATGAAATTAAAAAAAAAATTAAGTACCATATTCGAAAAGTAACCTCTAGAGAATTAACTTTCTAGAAATTATCTAGTGTTTTAGTCATAGAGAGTAAACTCTGATAGTGAATCATGGCAAAGCAGAACTTTCTTGTACTCAATTACCGCAATAGTCTTTTTGTTTTGTGCCTGAAACAGAGACACGAGAAAATAGGGATTTACTAAAGAAGATCACTATGCTAAAGTTTCGGTCCATCAGTAAACTAATATTTACTGTCTACCTTTATGAAACTCAGTACAGTAAATTTTTTTTTTCAAAAATTGCTTCCAAAATACAGAATTTTTAAAGAAAAGGTGCTGGGGTTCCACCCTGGGGGCAGGGTCCGCTAAGACCTGTGGAATTGGCGGCGACCAGATGAAGAAATTATAAAGTTAAAAACGACTAGAAAGAAAGAGACAAGAGACACAGAATAGAATTTTCAAAGGTGGGAACTCAGGGGACCACTGTCCATTTGTGGGGTTCCTGCTTTGGCCCCGAGTGTCATTTCTACTCAGCTTTTATTGAAGGGTATTTGCTTGTTAACTCAAAGGGTAAGCTGAGGAAGGGAACAAAGATGCCAGCAGTTTCTCTGAGTGAGAAGATCAGTTCCATTCCTGTTGTTTCTATAACCATTAACCTTAAGGGTCTGAATAGTCTTGAGAAATCCAGAACTTGAGCTTTGTATGGGTGTTAAACTCTACTAAGTCACTGTGGAGAAAATGGCACTGGCATTTTCTTCAATCTCCTCTGAGGAATCAGTGGGAGAGAAGAATTGTCCTCTCGTCACCACCACAGAGGTTCATCCTCTTTGATAAGGGATTTGAGCCCTTCCGCCCATATTTCAGGCTTGAGTTTCCTTGATCTCTACTCCAGCCCAATACAAATCTCCACAATCGGTATTTGCTTTTTCTGTTTACTGGTCAGGAATTGGCCTAGTTAATGTATCTTTCTAGGTCTTGCTACAGCCTCTTCTATGGCCATTTTTCCTCAGAGTGTTCACAGACCCAACAGGGGTGTTTGTAAACTGTATCCCCAATAGGTCAGAGTTCTAGGACAAACAGGAAATTTGCTCAGGTAAGAAATTTAGCAGTGGCTGGTTTAAAGGTAAACTAGGTGACTTTCCTTTGTTCTGCCTCACTCAGCTTACTTTTTTATTTTCCCCTTTTTCTGGTGGTGTTTTACCTTGCCAAGAATGGGGTCTTTGGTCCCCATTCTGCCTGCAAGAGGGATATAGTTAACATATAGGCTTATAATTAACAAATATTGATCATAAAAAAATACACTAATAGATTGTTAGGTTAAATGTAGCTCTTAAATATCCCAGTAGAAGCAAGGCATTCTTTTATAGAAGTTGATACTAAAAAATTAATAAGTATGCATTATATTAGGTGAATAAGTGGGGTTGATATCTAATGTTCTTCTGTTCTCTGTGTACCAATTCATGGAGGTCAGTCCTTAGTATTAACCTGGCAGATAGGTTAGACTGAAGGGCACACTATGGCTCAATTTATGTATCTGGTGCTGTGGTAGGGAAGTTGGAAAGAAGGCCTCAGCTAGGATGATTTTCCAGAATACCCTTCACATGACATCTTCAGCACAGGGGATTTGGGATAATCTAATATTTTACATGGTGGTTCAAAATTTTAGGGAGATTGTTCCAAAAAATCCAGCAGGAAATTGAAAGATTGTTTATATTTTAGCCTTAAAAAAATCATGTTTTAATTCTCACTGCATTTTATCAATGAAGCCAGTCATGGAGGCCAAATCAGATTGAGAGGAAATTTAGAACCCTCTTCTCTGTGAAACAAATGACAAAGTATCTAATGCGATCTTTCATGTGCCTTATATGCTACCCATAAACAAAAGCAATCCAGCAAGAGAAAGAGGCCAATGTCTTTAACAATATTAGCCACTCTTTCTCTACATGTTTTCACTTGACCTTAGCCAAAAGTTCAGGAAGGAATCCCTCTATGTGCTTCAGAGATTTTATTTCCATAGCACAGAGAAGTGAGTTTTGAAGGCTCTCTCTCATCTAAATCTTTCAAAAATACTATCAGAAAATTTAGTTCACATTTCAGTATTTATAGACTATTTAGATCTCAGGGTTGAATAAGACTTTAAAATAATCCTTAATATCTGGATTAAATTACCACTTCAATTAGCACTAACTGCAGGTACCAGATTTAAGAAAAGCAAAAGAGAAACAGCCAGCACTTGTGATGACTGCCCATATTTTCTTGTTCTCATTAAACGGAAATGTGCAAGGACATTACTCATAAACAGCCACTACTTGTGACAGGTTTGCTCTAGGAATAGACTTACTGCAACTGCAGCAATAGATCTTCAAATACCTTGGGGACAGAGGCTGTGATCTGAAATTTAAGAAGCGTACTTCTGCAAAACTTAGTTGTGATGTATTTGAGACCCAGTGGGGGTACTAATGAAACTGTCAGTCACTAAAAGGATAGTCAAATTTTTGGAAACAGGTGGCAAAAATAATGATAAGACTATATGGGCACTCATCTATGATGTATAATTAGATCATATTTTTAATGAAGAGAATTACAAAAAACAAACAAACAAACAAAACCCAAAAAACAATGGTTAAGTGTAGGATTATCGGTGTCTTGAAACGTGGAAGGAAAAAGAAAGAAAAAGGTAAAGGCAGAGAGGCAGAGGTGGAGACACACAGGCTATAAAGACAACTGTGAATACAGGCCAATGCGCCTGCCCTGAATCCTCTTTGGAATGAGATGAGGTATAAGTTTATTGATGAATAAAAATAAATTGTTTAACTCAGGGAGACACAGGCATAGAGAAATGGAGACAAGAGTAGAGACATATCCACTGAAGACATGATGAATGTCTTCCTCATCTTGCATGTATACAAACCATACCTATGAATGTAGAATGACTCACCTATCTTAGACAGTTTTTAGAATGAAGTATGCTATTAATTAATACATAAAACTGTTTAATTAAGGACCAGGCATGGTAGCTCAAGCCTGTAATCCTAGCACTCTCAGAGGCCGAGGTGGGTGGACTGCTTGAGTTCAGGGTTTTGAGACCAGCCTGAGCAAGAGCAAGACCCTGCCTCTAAAAATAGCCAGGCATTGTGGCGGGCATCTATAGTCCCAGCTATTTGGGAGGCTGAGATAAGAGGATCTATTAAGGTCAAGAGTTTGAGGTTGCTGTGAGCTATGATGCCATAGCACTCTACTGAGGACATCTAAGTGAGACTCTGTCTCAAAAGAAAAAAAATGTATTCAATTAATAGAGAATCAAAAACCCAGACAAAAATACATTGAGACATGTCTGGCAAATACACTTTGAACAACTTTTTCTTGTAATGACATACCTATCCTGGAGTCTTTCAAAATTTTGCCTTTGAAGCCACTGAAAGCTATATTTTATTTTAGTATCATGTAAAAATATTACCCCATAGCATTTCTTAATAAACTCATCAGAGGATAGATTTTGGCTTGAGGACTGGCGATTTCTTACTTCTGGTTTTCTCTTTAATAATAACATCACTGTCTATTACTGTTAGTTTATAATCACTTGAGTAGTTTAATGCACCTTAAAAATTGCAAGAGTAGTTGTTAATGTCCTGTTTCAGTAAAGTCTTAATGATTATACAGGCAATCAGAAGTTCACATAGTATATAATTTCTTAAATTTCTTTTTCAGACACTGCAAATAGTTTTCCTGTCAAAGGATATGAGAAATGAATCATTCTATTAATAAATATAAATTTTACCTTTTTGAAAGGTATACTGCATATTATTTAAGGATTGATTTTAAATACCACTGATTTTTTGAAAAATAAAACATTTCTTTCATTTATTTCAATATAACCTTGTTATATTATTTTCTAGCCAATATTTTAAAATGTTTACCTTCTCTCTAACATTAAAGAAAAAACACTACTAATGCATATCTTGTTCTACTGTTGAATTTGACATATGAATTGATTAACCCCTAGGATGTAGGTGATGGGTTAATGTAGATCATATGTCATGATAACTGAAAAAAAAATACAGTGCACAGAAAAGATTATATAGCTCATCAGAAGAAATTAACATTTTTAATGCTTTAAAAACAGAAAAAATATAATTTCTTATATTACTGAAAAAGTATGTCTTTTTAAGGTGAATGTCAAAAATGTCAGATGAGATTTAATTAAATTATCACAAATTATTAGAACATTTTTTAAAGCTCAATTTTCTCAACTTGTTCCTAGATGACACATTATTAAATAATACCATAAAACGTTAGGTGATAAAAAGACACGACTGTCACATTGTTTGTGGTAAAAACTCAATGAATTTTAAAGAATATCCAGAGACGTACAGTTTCATTTACTTATGAGGTATGACAGGGATGAAGTGCCAAGATACTTGGGGTAGGCAGCTTCTAAGATGTTCTCCAGTGGATTCTTACTTGGTGGTATTAAGGCACTTATGTATTCTCTTCCTATGAGGAGAGATGGTAAAAAACTGAAATGTCTGCATAGCGCTACGTGAGTGAGCCATCTTGGAGGCAGATCCTTCAGTCCCAGACATGCCTTCTGTTGACTGAAACCCTCATTAGTGTCTTGATTGCTATCTTTAAAATGTAATGAGTCAGCAGTAACTAGCTATGTCACTCTTAAATTCATGGCCAAAAGAAACTAAGTGAGATTATACATGCATATTATGTCTGTCTGCATATATGTATGTGTGTGTGTGTTTCATTTGCTAAATTTAAGAGAAATTTCTTTTTTTTTTTTTTTTGAGACGGAGCCTCAAGCTATCCCCCTGGGTAGAGTGCCATGGCATCACAGCCCATAGCAACCTCCAACTCCTGGGCTCAAGCAAGTCTCCTGCCTCTGTCTCCCAAGTAGCTGGGACCACAGGCGCCCACCACAATGCCCGGCCATTTTTTTTTTGGTTGCAGCCATCATTGTTGTTTGGCGGGTCCGGGCTGGGGATTCGAACCCGCCACCTTAGGTGTACATGGCTGGCACCTTAGCCGATTGAGCCACAGGCGCCGAGCCAGAAATTTCTTATAGTACTTTTTTTTTTTTTTTGAGACAGTGCCTCAAGCTGTCACCCTGGGTAGAGTGCCTTGGCATCATAGCTCATGGCAATCTCCAACTCCTGGACTTAAGCAGTTCTCTTGCCTCAGCCTCCCAGGTAGCTAGGATTACAGGTACCCACCACAATGTCCAGGCATTTTTTGGTTTTTGTCATTACCGTTTGGCAGGTTGGGCTGGATTCGAACCTAGCAGCTCTGTGTATGTAGCCAGCTCCTTAGCCGCTTGCGCTATAGGTGCCCAGCCTCTTATAGTACATTTAAAATTAATATAAGTGCATGTGAATGTTACAGGTCCAAATCTAACACCTAAAGGCTGGATAACACTGTGATAATCACTTGATTTTTCTGGGTCTTAGTTTTCTTAATTTGCTCATACATACAGAGGATGCCAAAAAATGAATACAAATTTTAAGAGATCTTGTTGGAAATAAAATCCATCATTCCGCAAAAGTATATGAATTGCAGGTAATACAGATGTGCATAGCATGTCTAGATACACGTGGCCAGTAGTGGTACCTTTAATTCAACTTTGAAAGTAATACTACATACCTAGATGATATCTCTTAAAAAATGTGTGTACATCTTTTTGCATCCTCAGTGTATTCATTTTATATAAATTAAAGAGTTTTATATATGTATATATTAAATATATGTCCATTATATAAATTAGAAAGTATAATTAGATAATCTTTTATATACATGTAATAGCTGTGAATCTTTCTGACTCTATGAGTGTTATACAGGTCCAATGATCTAATCTGAAAATGAAAGAAAGATGGCTGACTTATTCATTATAACTTATTCTCATTTTATTTCTAAAATTACTGATCAGGTAATAAGCTATTTTAAAAAGTAGACTTACTTAACAAGCTAATTCATGCTGGAATAATATTATAATTGACATATATAATTGAAGATAAATTTTATAACACACACACAGCTAATTGATAAGTGGCAAGGGAAAGATGACTTCACAGAAGATGTGATCCATAACTCTAGAGGCACATTTGAATTACCTGGAGAGCTTTTTAAAAAATACTGATGCTGGTCTCACCTCAGACTGATTAAATCAGAATTTCTGATTTAGAATGAGGAGATCAAGAAAATTTTTATGCGTGTCATAGGTAATTCCAACGTATGATAATTATGGAGAACTTCTGAGACATATAGGAAATAGTCACTAGATTGAAGAGATTTTCAAAGTGAGTCCATCCTGGGAAAAAAAATAAGGACACTCAAAAGCTCTGCTGGAGACTTCCCCTATGAGAGGAAGAATCTCTGCTTCTGAGCACTTGGAGCTCTTTAATGGAAACTGTTAAACTGCCCATTCTTGGAGAAGTAGCATAGCTATTAATTATGTTCTCAGTGATAACAGAGAAGAAAGTCTCAGGGGGTACTGCTCAGCTAGCTTACATAATTTTACATTATAGATTATAAATTAAACAGAAAACATTGCAGAAGTTGAGTGTATAGAAGAATGTATAATTTGTATGAGTAGGTGAGGCAGCACTATTAGGATATTTATTAAAATAAAAGTGAAAAGTATTTGGTTAGTTATTATGGAGTAATTTGGAAATTTTTCCCTTCCTTTCACTTCTATTCTTCCCTCCTTTCTTCCTTCCCTCATTCCTTCCTGTCTCCCTCCCTCCCTCCCTCCCTTACTCTCTTTCTCTTTTTCTTTCTTTCCTTTCTTTTTTCTTATTTATTTTCTGATCATAACAAACAAATACAGGTGAGCTCTTTGGAGCTGATGGTTTTCATCTCTAAAGCCAATAGCATCACTAGCTATAATTTTTAACATATAGGTGTAAAATCTTAGTAACTGCAAATAACATTAAAAGTACCACATAGCAAAAAGAAAGCACAACACCATTTAAAATTTAAATAATGCACTTATTAACATAAAAAAGAACTCATAAATCAAAAGGAAAACATATTAAACCAGTGAAATATGGGCAAAAGATAAGAGCTAGCAATTAAGATAAGAAAAAATATACATTATCTATAAGAAAACTAAAAGATATTAACCCTCATAAGTAAGTAAAACTTTTTTGACTGTAATATTAGCAATGTTTAAAAATGACTATATTGGGTGGTGCCTGTGGCTCAAAGGAGTAGGGCACCAGCCCCATATACCAGAGGTTGTGGGTTCAAATCTGGCCCTGGCCAAAACCTGCAAAAAAAAAAAAAAAAATATATATATATATATATATATATATATATATAATAAAAAATGACTATATTAATAATGTGTTACCTCCATTCACGTTGGGAGTTAAGTGTTAGCATTATGCAATCACTTTTAAGATGTATATCTAGCTATGAAATTCTACTCTGAAAATTTATTTTTATAGTATAAGTGGATAAGTATAAAAATAACTGTTCCCAAGGAAGTTCATTTAATCATTGCTAAACTTCAGATTTGAAATGTTCCAAATGACACTAAAAGGGGATTAATATTCTATTAAAGCACATCCATAAGACAGTAAAAGTCTAACACATATATAGAATAGCCATTAAAATAATGTCATAGTAACTATTGAACCTATTATTAAAGGGAAAAATGCAAGTTATATCCAAATCAGGGAGAGGAAGAGCCTGTATGTACAAATGGGCAATGGTCAGGCCACATAGTTTGTGACAATAAAATTCTCACCCACAACTTATAAGTAACCAGCCTGGAAGATAGATCACAACTTTTGCAGCAAATAGTTTGGAACAGTGACAGTTTAATCAATGACTACTAGATTCTCTCTCAGTTTGTTTATTTAATTATTTTAAAACTTCAGAAGACTAGGGGTATACATTTTGTTTACATACTTTGTTCTGGTAAAGTATAAGACTTTACTTATGCTTTGGCTCAGACTGAGTCAAAGTTAGAAGTGTGCCTTTCACCCACTGGGGTGCACTATACCAATAGGTATGAATTTTATCCATCTCCTCCTTCCCCCAGATTGATATTCATTGATATTTTCTTCTATATTTGCACTTATGTATTATATTAGTTCCAAGTTTGTATTGAGTAAAAGTGTTTGTTTCTTCATTCTTGTGATGTTTGACTTGAAAGAATGGTCTCCAGTCTCATTCAGGTTTTTTTATGGTTAAATAGTACCCCATAGTATTCATAAGCCATATTGTATCCATTCGTGTATTGGTGGGCACTTGGGTTGTTTCCATACCTTTGCTATAGTGACTTGTGCTGCTATGAACATTTGAGTGCAAGTGTCCTTTCTATAAAATTACCTTTCTTTATATTTTTAACCTCTGCTTCTAGCTCAGAACCAGCCAGAGAAAGTCAAATATATTCCACTAACCAATCACAAAGTATGTTTCTAGTTAGCCCTCCTTCTTCTTCCCAACCCCGATAATCTTCAATCAGAGCACACCTAAAGCTTTTTTTCCCCACTACAGAATTTCATACTCTTCTGCTTGCCCTTGAGTCTCTGCCCAGTGCAAGTGATGGTGGCCAATCCCTTGTAATAGCAAACTCTGAGTGCATGCCTCTGTTTGTTCTCATTTGGGTCGTCTGTAATCATTTCCATAATAGTATAATAATATGTAAATTTTGTGGGTGTTTGTGTGAACAGGATTTATTTCTTTGTATATACCTGAGGAGATATCTCTAAGTTAGTCACTGAGATAGTAAGGTAGGTTATCACTGGGAGATGAGATGTAGGGCATTTTTACTTCATAGTATTTTGCATTGGGATTTTTTTTTCTATGAGCACATACAATTTATGTAAGTAGAAGTAAAATAATTCTAAGTATATAAACAAGTTTATCATTATGTTCTGTATAATAATAAAAATTCTCTCTCTCTGTAAAACATAAATATTTCTATCTGTATATGATGAACGTGATAATGTTTGGTTGACTGGACTTTCCCCTTTCTCAATTACTGCTTACAAATAATTTTCTTATATTGGGCATCTGAAAAGTTTTATCCTGATGGGTATTCTTCAAATATGAAAAACAGAGTGAGTTGAGAAGTATATTTTTAATTATAAAAATGATTAGTGAGCATTAACTACAAAGGGACTCCCTGATTCAATAGTCTTCATTATTCAGCCATAACTCAAATAACTATTATCATTTCAGAGCTAGAAAAAAATCCCCTTAGATTAATAAATATAAATCTTTATGGTCATCAATTTCCCCTGATGTGTCTTTAACAAAGGCCAGAAAGATTAGATTTTCGAAAGGAGCATTGCTCATTTCTGTCAACATCTGATTATTTAGCCTTTCAACTTAAACAAAACCCTGACTTTGACAAAGACTAAACTTTGAATAAATCTGCACACTTAAATTATGCAGCTGAGGGAGAATAGGAAGTATAAATACAGGGCCAACTTCTCTCAGCTGAATGCAATGCTGTTCTTCCTAATTAAAGGTGATGTTTCTGAGCCAGTCACAGGAGGAAATAAGCTTAATTTATTTAAAGGCAATGAACTTTTGCTCATGAATCTAGCCTCTTTTATTTTCTAATCTTCCTTCTGACCTTTTCATCTGTAACAAGTAGGACAGCTAACAGGTATGGGACAATGGGAAAGACAAACAGTCAGGACAGATCTTACATTTTCTTTGGTGCCATTGTGTTTTGTTTTGTTTCATATTGATAGTATTGTCATGAATATTAAACATGCATGTATGCAAAGTATTCAGAAGGCAAGCTCTCTTTAAAGAAACATTACATAGATAATAGTTACTGCTCTCATATCATGTTCCAGATTTTTTCCTTTTTTTCATTTATTTTCACATAATTTCAGACTTACAAAGAAATTTCGGGAAGAATATAAAATTCCCATATACCCTGGCTCAGAATGCATGAATTTTAACAAATGTTACAACATTTGCTTTATTCTGTATTTTTTTTGCAACCAACTCAGCTACATGTTAAAATATCACCATTGTGTTTGTTTTCTGCTTTTTCTCAGTACAGAACAGATAAAATCTCCTTGATTATTACAATTACAATAAATTTTTAATTATAATTAATATAGTATTTAATACTATAGGAATTCCCATTCCAACCCATTCCCATTCCAAGAGGCCACAAATTTTGATTACTCTGGTGCGATAATCAATGTTTCTCATGGCTTCTCCATGACAGGAAGGCTCTGTTGTGCCAATAAAATCATTACCTACAAATACTACAAATTCCCTGTGAGCTGGGGACGACTCTGAATCTGGTTTCACAGTCATAACCGGGAATGGAGGCAGGTTAGTGTGAAGGTCCTTCTGTTCCAGAATCCTCTAAGATCTGTTTCAGGAATCCTCTAAAATAGCTTAGGTGATATCAAGGAAAATTTCCCATTTCCACTGGAAGACAAAGGACAAGGTTTTACTTTTTGTTCCCAAAATTACATGGGTTATTCTAAGGGCTCTTCCCACAACAAAGGGATTCTTCCTCCAAAGTAAAATTAAAAATCTAATTCTGAAGACCAAAAAAGCAGGGAATAACCTTTAAGCAATGGCACTGAGGCTTACGATAAATAAACAAACTGAGGACTAGAAAAGTAAATAAATGAAAAGTTCAATAAAACAAAATCTGGAATACAAATTTCCACTGGGTCACCTTTTACACATGTATCTTGTGACAACGCAGGTGTTAAGTAAGGCGCCTTCTCTTCTCATGTTGTTTTTATGGATATCTACAAGTCTGTTGAGAAACTTTGTGTAATTTTATGCTTTTTGGCAGGAAAGGAACTACTTCCAAATACTTCCTAAAAATTTCTTCCACACTATTAGGAATGAGCCATTACTTCCTATATCATTGCAATTTCAAAAATATTCATTACCCACAGTATCCTCATCCCAAATCCACAGTGGTATTGCAACATTTTACAGTTTACCCATTTTGGATTTTTTTTGCCTATTTTCTCAGCATTTTACTATTCTGAGGGGCAGATGTCTATTCACATTTCTCTGCATTCTTCTCAGTTCCTTGAACAGTGTTCACCATGTAATGAGGCTAGTTAATTTAAATTGTTGAATTTTTTATTTCAGGCTGTTTCCCAAGGTCACAATTTTGAACCTATAAAACATACTTAACAATTATTTCTAGTGATAAAAGGATGTCCAGAAATGCACTAGACACACGATCTACTTTCAAGTTCACCGTGACATCTAGGAAATTGCAGTGTGTTCATTCAGTGTGAGCATCTTGATGTTCTGAAGCTCACCTTTACTGGTTTGACCTGACTGTACTGTATTTGTCTGGAGAATGAAAAGCCAACAACTGAACAAGCATCATGAGATATAAACTTAGTTCAGGTCAGAAGATTCTCCCTTCCCTTTTTGCCTCCTCAAGTAATTTTGTCATATATCCGACTTATAACTTCCCTTCTCAATGGAGGATCAGGTCTAAGGACCTCCAGGGAAGCAACTGGCCAAAATTCTATCACATGCCCTGGGACATATATGCATCTTCCTCTACCTGCAATTGGAGATGAATGAGAATTCTTCCAATCTACATTAGCCCCACTGTCCTCTCCAACTTGCCTTAGAATGAAGGGGTGGAGGGATGGGACACATGGTAAAAGCCAGAATAATGAGAAGGGGACTTGAAGATAGGTGTGGAACTTTCTAAATATTTCTTTTAAGTCATATTTTTCCCACTTCAATGCCTCAGCTTTGTCTGTGGAGAAATAGGTTGAGTGTGTTGTAGTCACCCCATATACTACTGGACGTGAAAAGGCAGAGATTTTGTTTGTGGACTGTGACGATCTCATCTACTAATGAGTTTCTTTGCAATTAAAGCTTGTTTCTCTTCATTTTGTTATCTAGTCACTAGGTGAAAGCTATCCTTGGTTAATAACTTTATTTTTTTTTTTTAATTTTATTGAATGGTAACTATGTACATTAATGCACTTCTGGGGTACAGTGTGGGGTTCTCGCATGCAAACCAAAATACTTCCATCAAACTGATCAACACAGCCTTCATGTCATTTTCTCAGTTATAGTTTTAAAACATTCTGATTCTACTCTTAGAGAGTTTCACTTGTACCCCTGTAATAAATACCTCAAAAATGGTCCCTCCCATCCCCCTCCCTCCACCC
>CAUYQV010018498.1:0-10635 GCA_963574575.1 Galagoides demidoff
GGGATTCGAACCCGCCACCTTAGGTGTATGTGGCTGGTGCCTTAGCCAATTGAGCCACAGGCGCCTTTGCTATGAGCTGTGATGCCATGGCACTCTACCCAGGGGGATAGCTTGAGGCTCCGTCTCAAAAAAAAAAAAAAAGAATGATATAACTTAAATTTTAATCTCAGGAAAATATATTTCAACCCAAGAAAGGCAGGTTAAGATGGTGCCAGAGTATTTCTTACACTGTTCTATGTCCGCATCCCCACTTTCTTGATGCCTTTTTAGCAGGTGGCTCTCCCCTCCAGGGGAACAGGTGAGTAGCAGTTAAATAGCAGAGGCCTGCCCAGGCCCAGCAGGGGGAGGCCAACCTGACCTCAGATCTGGAGACAACCAGCTACTGACCTTCTTTCCTTAGGGTTACGAGGATCACACAGCGCCCTGGAGGTACCAGTGGTTTCCACGAGAGGAAGTAACGGCACAAATGTTGCTTCCTACACGTCTGCCTCTGAGGGTCCTCCATTATCCTATTTCTTCTCTGCCTCCCCTTTTTAAATAGGCTTTATATTTTAGAGTAGTTCCAGAGCTGCAGGAAACCTGTGAGGGTACTACAGGAAGTCCCGTGTAGCCTGCACCAGCCCCCCCATTATTAACGTCTTACCTTAGTGTGGTCCGTTTGTCACGTTTAGGAAGGTGATATTAATACATTATTATGAACTCAAGTTTACCTGTATTCGGATTTTCCTAGTTTTGTCTAATGGCCTTTCTGTCTTAGGATCCCATCCACGATATCATATGACGCTTAGTCGTCTCTTCTCCTTAGGATCCTCTTGACTGTGACAGTTTTCCCTGCCCTATTTTTCAACCTGCTTTTTGTAAGATGCTTTTTCACATTTTTGATACGTTCCTGATGGTGGATGTTAACGGGGCTGTTAATTTTTCTCATTAATCCCTCAGTCAGCAATCATTTACAGAGTGCCTGCCAGATGTGGTAGCTGACCGCATGACAAAAGGGCAGTGGCCTTTCCCGAGTTAGTGCCACTCAGCCCTTCCGGGCCTCTTAAGTTGCTGACTCTCGTCCCCGTCCCGCAGTTCCTGGGCAAGGCCTGAGATTTCGCATTTCGAACAGGCTCCCAGGTGCACCGACGCTGCAGGAGACCAACTTGGAGGACCCAGACCAAAGACTTGTGCCAACCTCCATTTTAGGTGCCCGTGAGAACCAGGAGGCTGGGCTGGAAGATCAGATGAGAGTTTAGTAAATTATATATGACAGTCTGTGCCATTAGGACCTTTGTGGTTCTGTCAGAGAAACAAAAAAGACAAGAGAGTAAAAACAAAGCGCAAATGGAGATTAAGACAATGGATGGATGCGTCACACCCACGAGGGTGGCTCTTAGGAAAAACTGAAAAAGCACAGGTATTGGTGAGGATGTGGAGAAATTGGAACTCTTATCATTGCTGGTGGGAATGTGAAATAGTGTAGCTGCCGTGGAAGGTGGTGTAGCAGTTCCTCAAAATATTGAACGTAAAGCTATCATATGATCCTATACCCGAAAGAATTGAAATCGGGGATTTGGGCTCGGCACCTGTGGCTCAAGTGGCTAAGGCACTAGCCACATATACCTGAGCTGGTGGGTTCAAATCCAGCCTGGGCCCGCCAAACAACAATGACGGCTGCAACCAAAAAATGGCCGGGCATTGTGGCGGGTGCCTGTGGTCCCACTACTTGGGAGGCGGAGGCAGGAGACTTGCTTGAGCCCAGGAGTTGGAGGTTGCTGTGAGCTGTGATGCCACGGTACTCTACCCAGGGGGACAGCTTGAGGCTCTGTCTCCAAAAAATAAAAAATAAAAAAAAAATCGGGGATTTGAACAGGTATCTGTATCCCCACGTTTATAGCAGCGTTATTTCCAATAGCCAAACGGTGGAAACAGCAGTGTCCATCAACAGATGAATGGATAAAGGAAATGTGCTGTACTAGGTATACGGACAGTGAAATGCAGTAGAACTAAGATGACCACCAAGGGACTGACACAAACTGGTCAACATATGGAGGTGGTCAACGTAAGGAACGTCATTGAGTCCATGTGGTGTGTGTCCAGTCTGTGAAAATTCAGTCATCTTAAGGAGGGGGTCAACTATGATACAGATCCTACTGTATTATTCAGCCTTAAAATAGGAGATTTTAACACATGCAGTGACACCGATGAACCTTGAAGACATTATGTTAAGTGAAATAAGCCAGAAACAAAAAAACAAATACTGTGTGGCTCCACTTACGTGATGTACCTCGAGAAGTCAGAGTCAGAGACAGAAAGGAGAAGCACGTTGCCAGGGTCTAGGGGGAAGGCAGAAGGGGAATTAGTGTTTAGTGGGAGCGGAGTTTCAGTTCTGAAAAGGTTGAGAAGGAAAATGAAAAACTTCTGGGCATAGATGGCGATGATAGTTGCACAACAGTGTGAATGGAATTAATACCACTGATCTACACACTTAAATGCTGGCTTTTGACACGTGTATTCAGCAGAGAGGCGGCATTCTGGGTAGATAGTAGGGACTGGCTGAGAGGAGTTCCCACTGAGGTGGGAACTTAGCGTTCAGCTGGCAGTAAGTTCTGAATGACTGTGACTGGTGTGTACAGTTCATGGGAATAAAACATGACCAGACAGTGTGAGGCCTTCAACCTCAGAATACGAGTTAGGGACTTTACCTTTTAGGGTCTAAATGTGTGTGTGTGTGCATGCCAAATTCAAGTGTTTTCAGAGGCTGGTGGACAATGTACGTGGGAGAAGTGGCTTAGTACAAGATGACAGGGAGTGCTGTGGGCTCTGGTAAACTAAAGACAGCACATCCCACCCAAGACATTCAGACCTCAAATGTACATCCTGAGCCCACAGACCGCTGATGGGCCTGGTCACCACTGGACTGGGGGTGGGGTTGCTGTGTCCCTGAAGGGGTGTTGAGTGATGCTGAGGGCCGGCACATGGTGCTTGGGGCATATCTTCCTCACTATGTCAATAGCACTAGAAGATTGTGAGGAAAAATCAATGTAACTTGGCACGGCGCCTGTGGCTCAGGTGGCTAAGGCGCCAGCCACATACACCTGAGCTGGTGGGTTCGAATCCAGCCTGGGCCCACCAAACAACAATGACGGCTGCAACCGAAAAATAGCAGGCGTTGTGGTGGGTGCCTGTGGTCCCAGCTACTTGGGAGGCTGAGGCAGGAGACTTGCTTGAGCCCAGGAGTTGGAGGTTGCTGTGAGCTTTGATGCCACGGTACTCTACCCAGGGCGACAGCTTGAGGCTCTCTGTCTCAAAAAAAAAAAAAATGTAACGTGACCAAGTATTTAAAAATATGATTTTTGTTGCATCACAGAGACAAGTGGAGCAGAATGCTAATGACATTACCGAAGGCTCAGTATGTGGCCAGCACCATCAGTGGAAGTTTGTTTATATTATTTCCTTCAGCGTTCCTAACTGCCCCTGTGCTGGGTTCTGTCATTGCTCCCATTTACAGATGAGGACGTGGAGGAGGTGTGGAGCAGGGAAGTGACTTGCCCGAGGTGATTGCAGTAGACATCCAGGATAAATTGGTTGTTAACACTGTTTCCCTTTATCTTTTTTTCATGGCGTTGAAGTCCAGGCGTAATTCAAATGAGGACCACTAGAGGTCACTAGTCGGTCTGCCTTTGAAAAAGAAGCACGATTCAGCTTGAAGAAAACAGAAATGATTGCTTAACTACTGGTTTTTACGGTCTTCCTGTTGGAAAATGCTGACATGACCTGGTTGCCTCAGTGCCTCTATCTCCTTCCAACCTCCCTCAGCCCAGCCAGCTAAGTGGAGCCCCACTCAGCCCGTGGATTTTGTAATTTTAGGAAAATCAGAAGGGACTCTCATAAGTCAGCTCCCTCCCACATCAACTGCCTGCTCCGTTGCAAGCTGGAGGGACAGGATTGCGGGGGTGGGGGGGGTGGGGGGGTGGTTTGGTTGTTAAGGGGTGAGAGAGAGAGAGATTGAGATTGCTTTCCAGTTTTGAATTACCTGGAACCTGTCCTTGCAAATGGGACTAGTGCTTTCAACTAAGACCTTCCCTAACCTGGATCTTATACAGGGTAGAAGTGCAGCGCATATTGCTAAATTAAGCTTAAATTGAGTTGCATAGCGGGGCAAGAATGGGGCTGCGCATGGGGCACCAGGGAATGAGAGGAGGATCTGAGATGGGTCCTGAGCCTCTCAGGAGAAGTGGGTGGAGGAGACTGTGCCAGGGGCTCATTCAAAGGGAAATTAAGGGAGTGGAGGAGGGGAGTACCCTCACTAGGGTACCCTGCTCACTAGGTACCTCACTCACCCACAGAGATTTGTCAAGATCCAGCAAGTCAAATGTGTAATTTTTTTTTTTTTTGGTAAATTTTTCCTCCATCCCAGCATCCACAACTAATTTAAAAATCTTCCTTCTCCACTGTAAACTTCTTAAGAATTCTGTGTTTATATCTAAATACAGCCAAATACAATGATGAATTACATTTTTGTCCCAGTTTACTTGAAGCAGGAAAATGAAGACAGGGTTCTCTAAAGCACAGTGAAAATAGAGCAGGGAGTTGGGGTGGGGACTGCTGGGGAAAAAAATTTAAAGCTTTCACTGAAATATGTCTCCTTTCTCTTGGAGAGGAGGTCAAAATATAATAGGCACATCAGGAGCGGTTTTGAAAAATGGGGCTGTGTAAGTTATGAGAGCAGCTGCAGAGATCTTTTTTTGAAATCTGGATTATAAAGCGAATGTGCAGACGAATGTCTTTAAATTCTGGGAAGAAAATGTCAGTATCAGGCAGAACTTTATATTTTACACGGGCTCTGGAGATTGAAATTCATTTGCATGGGGGGGAAAGCATAAAGCTTAGCATTTGTGTTCATTAATAAAATGGAGTTTGAAAATTTGGAACATAATTATTGGTGCTCTCAAAATTTCCATCTTTATTAATTCAAATAGAGAGTCTCTTCTAAGCACACAACAGGCAAATGCTAAGTTAGTTCAAATAGGAATACTGTTAACAGTAACTTTAATTCTTTTGTATCATATGTAGCCACAAATGCTTCCATTAATCCTGAGTCATCACTCAGACCCCACGGAATGGCATCAAGTTCATTTTGATCTCTTCTACCTACTGGGTGAGAACACTAATAGCCACACCACACATTCAAATCATACTTTATCATATGTGATGACACTGCATTTAAAATTCTTACAGTAATTCTCTGTTGTACTGATATAAGGTACACATTGTTAATTATATTTGATGAATGGTAAGTCAACAGTCCAAGGTTCAGAGAGGCTAATTAATTTGCCCAAAGACACAATTAGCTAGTTGTATAAGTTGAATATTGGAGCTCAAAAGAATTCTTATTAAAATTAATAGATCCCAGAAGTATCTGCAATCTCTTTCACGGCAGACATTTAAACCATAGTTGCTATATAACCTCAGCAGTACTGTTGTACATATGTGAAGAGAAAAAGCCAAGTAGATACATCTTTGTTTGTGGCAGCGCCATGTTATTTAGTATTTATTTATTTATTTATTTATTTATTTATTTATTTTGAGATAGAGTCTCATTATATCGCCCTCGGTAGAGTGCCGTGGCATCACAGCTCCTAGCAACCTCAAGCTCTTGGGCTTAAGTGATTCTCTTGCCTCAGCCTCCCAAGTAGCTGGGACTCAGGTGCCCACTACAATGCCTGGCTATTTTTTGTTGCAGTTGTTGTTGTTTAGCTGGCCTGGGTCGATTGGAACCTGCCACCCTCGGTGTATGTGTCTGGCACTGTAACCACTATGCTACGGGCGCTGAGCCAGTATTTAAACAAATCATCTTCCTAAAAAAAAATCAGACTCCTGATTCATTGAATCTAGAAGTGATGTGTGTGTGCGTGTTTAAGCAAGGGCAAGAAGGAAGAGGGAGGAACAAAAAAAAACTCTTTGACTTTAAAATGTTGCTGCATTGCAAGCTGGCTGCTGATGAGACTCTGAACCAGCCTTTGTTTAAAAGGCGCTGGTTCTTGCAGATGTTGGAGGTGCACGTTGCTGTCCATGTCTTTGGTCGTGTCTGAAGCACCTGGAAGGTCATTCCCGGTCCCCCATGCAGTGGCGCACTGACGTGGGGGCTCTGGGGTGCTCCTCAGGGAGCTGCTCATTGCTAGAGTCTTTAGGTCTTTGCCCGGCAGGATGGCAGAGCCAGTTTTCTAGAACAGCTACCCCTTAATGGATCTCTGTGTGTCTACATGTCCTCCCGCTGACCTGAGAGCTCTCACTGCCCCTTCATAGTGATCAGTCTATTCCAGTCCGTTCCACAGGCCGTCAGAGCTGCCTTTCCTGAGCTCCCTCCCTGAAATCCTGACCTGAGATAAACTTCTAAAAGTATTTATGACTCATAGGACTCGTTTTTTTAACTAACTGGATAACTGCCTTGCTCTATAGTGGCCTTGTTCACATCTCCTTCTACCCCCGCTCGGCACCCAGCCTTGGGGCAGGTCCAGTTTGTTGAGAGGCAAGAGAAAGGGGCCAGTGGTAGTTAAACCATGGGCTCTGAGCCTGACCTCCGAGGTTTAAATCCTGACTTCTACCAACTAACTATGACCTTTGGTAGCTCAGCCTCTGGATGTATTAGGTCAAAGTGGAAATCCTAACAGTACCTACCTTGTTGAGAAAATTCAGTGGTGTATGATATGAAAATTGCCTGGAGCAGTATCTGGTATGCATTAGGCATGAAGAAAGCCCCAGCTATCATTGTTCTTCAGTACATGCCTGTAGGTGAGAGGCTGGAGCCCTGTGAAGAGGCCTCTGGGGCAGTGATGGTGAAAGAGTCACATCAGCACTGGCCCAGGGGCCCGAGTACCTTTCTGCACATCCTCTGCCTGGGCCAGGCCATGGGTATGATTCCCTGCTGCAGCCTCATCCCAGCTCAGGGCTCTGGGGCCAATGCGTGCATGGAGGGGACAGCAGGTGCAGAGTGCTGTCTGTGAGGGAGTTCTGAGGCTGAGTGGACAGGGTTTGGATGCTGAGTGGGTGTAGGAGAAGCCCATGAGGAGTTAAGGATGGCTTCTAGGTTCCAGCTTGGACAAGTAGGTTGACAGGCTGCCATTAACTGAGAAAGGAATCCACGAGTTGAAATAGGTGTCGAGGGGCTTATAAGGAGTTCAGGTGTCAACACATTGAATTTGCAGGGTCTGCAGTGCACCCAGAGGAGCCATCCAGTAGTAACACCAATGGGTCACATGTAGAACAGGATGTTCCAGGCTCTGTCCCAAGCCCTTCATGGATTCTAACCCAGTTACTCTCACAACAGCCTCGTGCAGGAGGTACTATTCTTAGTCCCATTTTACAGATGAGAAAACTTGATGCAGAGTTGGTTAAATCACTTGTGTAAGACCACACTGGTAATAAGGGATGGTGCAGAGACTGGGACCAGCGTAGTCGGTTCCCAGAACACCCACATTTTGCCAGTACTGTACTCAGACCCTGTATCTGTCGTTTCAGGGGAGGGTGGGTCCAGACGTGTAGGTATGGTGAAGCCTTGACGGGGATGAGATTGTTGGAAATGACATTGCAGAAGACGGTGACTGAAAAAAACTCTTTTGCTGATGTTCAGTGAACATCATTGTCAAAGATTCAGTATTAACATAAGGTATGACTAGGAAAAATGTCAAGTTGGAGGATTATACTATTTTGTTTTTGAGTCTTCCTGTGTTGCACAGGCTCAAGTGCCGTGGCTCACAGCAACCTCAAATTTCTGGGCTCATGCGATCCTCCTGCCTCAGCCTCCTGAGTAGCTGGGACTATAGGTGCCTGTTACCTTGCCTGGCTAATTTTTCTATTTTGGGTAGAGACAGAGTCTTACTTTGCTCTGGCTGATGTGCCTCCTGACATCACGTGATCCTCCTGCCTTGGTTTCCCAGAGTGCTAGGATTACAGGCCTGAGCCCATACTAGTGTTAAAATCCCCCAAGTGAAGGTGGCTACCGGATTATTGACAATGCTTTGTTACAATACTGATGTCTCCTACTCTAGCCAACAAGGTTTGCTCAAATGGCTTTCAGATTCCTTAAATGAACACTCTTGTGAGGTAAGTAGGTGGGAAGTGTTATTTCTGAGGGTTCACAGGAAGAAATGAATATGGGAATAGAATCCTGGCTAGACACTTCCTGCCAGGCATTTCACTTAACAAAGCTCATACTGAAAGAAGGTGTAGATTGCAAAGTACTCGTTATGTCCTGAAGTTGGGTTAATAATTTTCAATTAACTTTCGGGGTGGCATAGCCTGCTCCTTAAACAAAATGAAGTGGCTGCTAATGATTTATTTTTACTCTGCATGCTGCCTTCATTATACCAAGAAGAGGTTTGACACAGGATGTGGCGGCACCTCAGAATCGCCCCAGGATCCTTATGGAGTTGCACATGTCGGCCCCACCCCTGCAGATTTCAGTTTAGTAAATCAAGGTGAGGGTACAGGAGTGGACTGGGGCTTTTTTTTTTATTATTTAATTTTTTGACCAGTGCACTTTAAAAATAGGTGCAGCTTTGTCGAGGTAATGAATGGGATGACATAAATCTTTATTTCCTTTTCACTCCACATTCTCATTGAAATAGTTTCCCCAAAAGGTATCAGAAAAAAAAAAATCTGTTGACAGAGCTGGCAAACCGGACAAGGTACAATCAACCGAAAAGAAATTCTAAGGCTTTTCTCAAAGATAGCAGCAGATGAGATTGGATTAAAAAAGTTAAGAGGGCTCAGCGACTGTGGCCCAAGCGGCTAAGGCGCCAGCCACATACACCTAAGGTGGCGGGTTCGAATCCCCAGCCTGGGCCCGCCAAACAACAATGATGGCTGCAACCAAAAAATAGCCGGGCCTTGTGGCGGGCGCCTGTGGTCCCAGCTGCTTGGGAGGCGGAGGCAGGAGACTCGTTTGAGCCCAGGAGTTGGAGGTTGCTGTGAGCTGTGATGCCATGGCACTCTACTCAGGGGGATAGCTTGAGGCTCCGTCTCAAAAAAAAAAAAAAAAAAAAGTTAAGAGTCAAAACCCCCAAAGGGTTGGTAGGAAGTGCCTAAAGCTGTGGTTCTCAACCTTCCTAATGCTGCAGCCCTTTAATGCGGTTCCTGTGGGTCACAACCCACAGGTTGAGAACTGCTGGTAAGGGATGTGCCCTTGTAGTCAGTGGAGCTGGCAAGGAGCTCCACTGGCGCCATCTGGTGGATGCAGTGAGTAGGTCTTGGGGTGATTGATTATCTGGTTAATTAATTAAAAGACATCCTGTTCCCACCTTCTTCCTTATGCCAAGCAGCTGGCAGCAGCATTTGTCCTCAGGCTAAAGCTCCAAGAACTGTTCTCCAAATAAAATGCAGGCTCTGCTTTGGGGTGAGAGTCCCTAGCGCTGGCACCACAATGACAGAGAAAAGCTGAGTGTACCTTTTGCACTTTTATGGAAGTGAGACTCACCACAGTCCAAAGTAAAGTTTTTTACACTTTGGTGGAGAGGCTGGTCACCCACTTGCTTTCTGCCCTGCTCCTACATTCAATGGGAAACCCAGCTGTTGACCTGTCTATCCATTTCTGTGCCTATTCTCACAGACTTGGCTAGACAGCTCCCAAATTCAGCTGTAAAAATAGACCTTGTGGGGTGTGTGCAGAGGACACAACCAAATCTGAGGATGCAGATTTGGCTTGAGTGGTGGTTATTAGCTGTATTTGTGTTGATTCTCCTTGATGGACTGAGTGTTGGCCCATCTGTTGAGGGGAGATGAGATACTGAGCGTGAGGATGATAAGTCCTGTTGATTTCACTTTCACATCTGTGGTCTGAGTATCATGACATCCTGTGAGGTAAATGGCACCTTCATTCTCATTTTACAAATAAGACGCTGGAGTTCCAAGGAGTTAAGAGGTTGGTTCACACAGATAACACATGGCAGAGTTAGGAATAAAAACTAAGTTTTGGAACATCAGGTTATTTTCTCTTTCCATCTATCATATAGTTTCCAGTTTACTTAATTTCATCTTATTTGGTTACATTCATTCCTAGGAGATAAAATGGACTTGGTTATGTGTGCCAACGTAATAGACTACTGAGGCTGAAAAATACTGAGAAATATTCTCAGATGATGGCTCTGTGTTAGTGAAAAGGACAGTATTATATATTTTAAAAGGGCTAATTTAGGGATTTGATTGTAGGTGGGTAGAGTATCTGTTTCCTGAAGCTGCTGTAACAAATCACCACACACATAGTGGCATTAAACAACAAACATTTATTTTCTCATAGTTCTGGAGGGCAGAAGTCTGAAATCAATATGACGGCAGGGTCGTGCAGTCTTGAAGGCTCTGGGGAGATTCTGTTCCTCACCTTTCCAGTCTCTGGCGGCTGCTGGCCTTTCTTGCCTTCTTGGCTTGTGGTCCCGTCACTCACTCCTCTTGTCTCTGTGTCTTCTCCTCCTTTGTCTCTTAAAATGACACTCGTCACTGCATTTAGGACCCACCTGGGTAATGTTGTAACCCAGCCCTCTTTCCCCTGCCCACTCCTGTTCCTCAGCCCTCACCTGTTCTCCCCACCCTCTCTAGCCCATTTCCCTCCTCCTCCCTTCTCCCCCCAGAGTCGACTCCAGGAACAAGGCAAGTCCC
>CAUYQV010018504.1:0-19874 GCA_963574575.1 Galagoides demidoff
GCCATGGCATCACAGCTCATAGCAACCTCCAACTCCTGGGCTCAAGCGAGTCTCCTGCCTCCGCCTCCCAAGTAGCTGGGACCACAGGTGCCCGCCATAACGCCTGGCCATTTTTTGGTTGCAGCCATCATTGTTGTTTGGCGGGTCTGGGCTGGGGATTCGAACCCACCACCTTAGGTGTACATGGCTGGCGCCTTAGCCGATTGAGCCACAGGCGCCGAGCCAACTATTTTCTTTAAAAGAAGAAAAACATAGATTTAAAGGATTCATATAGGTATGGATTCCATACTTCATACTGTACAATTTGGTGATGCTCACTGTTAATTAGAAATCAAAGAATCTTCTGAGACGCAACTACAACAGGGACTTTACCTAACAAATGCAAACATTATAACTTAATTGCTTGTACTCTTATATTAATCTGGGATTAAAAAAAGAAATCGAAATCACAGAATCTTCATCTTATGATTGCTGTGGTTTAAAGTTAATTTTAAATCATAATTTATTATGCAGTTAAGTCTTTGTTTCTAAACAAAAATTTGTTCTTTACTGCCACAAAAAGCAAGGCAATTTACAAACTTTCTCTATTGAGAAAGAGTACTAACTGAAGTTATGCCCTAGAATTTCAAATGCATGAACACAACCCCACATACTGGTCAAGGGCCACATTACATGTGATTTTTTAAGTTGATGCCTGTTTCAATGTCACTGAAATTCCTGTAATTAGAGAATGGAAAATAAACACAAAGCAATCATATAGTTATAAAAAGACAGCACTTAACGTTTCTGGCATTCATGACATAAACATTATTGCTGTTTCACGTTGGGATACTGAAAAGGGAACTGAAGCTAAAATGTAAATTTAGAGATGGAAAGGTGGTTGGGATAATTATGAAGGGGAAAGCTGGGAAGGATTCCTATAATAAATACCTATTTATTATAGGAATATCTAGAATTATTGTTATTCTTTTTGTGTAGATTACATGGCATATTTCATAATATGCAATATTATCAATAAAATTGTTTTGTTTGCATCTATTAGAAAGAAGGACCACATTTTTTTTCTCTGCTATTTCATTTATGTAGCAGTAAAGAGTTATTTCTCCCATCTCAATCTTTTCTGGAATAGGCTCATATCCACCTAGGATAATAAAAAAGGACTTTATTTATTTATTGAGACAGGGTCTTGCTCTGTCACCCCAGGCTGGAGTGCAGTGGCATAAATCATAGCTCACTGCAAGCTCGAACCCTAGGTTCAAGTGATCCTGCTGCCTTAGCCAAGTGCTGGGACTACACGCATGTGCCCCATGCCTGGCTTAAAAAAATGACTTTTTATAATACAAATCAGAATAAAGAAAGAAACGGCTATGGACTGAATTTTGTCCGCCCACTACCCTCACTATTCATAAGCTCAAGTTCTAAGCCCCAGTACTTCAGAAGGCAACTGTATTTGGAGACAGGTCTTTTAAAGAGGTAAAGTAAAATGAAGTCATATGGATGGGCACTAGTCCAATATGACATTATAATAAGAGAAGGCTCGGACACAGAGAATGCACAGACCACGGGAAGAGCATGTGAACACATAGTGAGGAGGTGGGCAGCTGCAAACCAAGGAGAGGAGTCTCAGAAGAAGCCCAACCTGCTGGCACCTTGATGTTTGTGGCCTCCAGAACTGTGAGAAAGTAAGTTTCTATAATTTGAGCCACTCAGTCTATGGCGTTCTGCTATGGCAGCCCTAGAAAACTAATACAGAAAATACAGAAACACATTCTCAATTTTTCACATTTGATTTTTCCTACTCAAAACTTGTCCTCTTTCCACTTCACTCAATAGCCATCCTCATCTTTGTAAATGTCATTACAGTTTACCCAGTTGCTCAAGTCAGAACAGTGACTCAGCATTCCTCATATTCTCTGATCCCCTAAAAACCACCTATCACAATCCTATTAATTTTATTCCCAAAGCAGATTTTGAATCTACCTCTTCACTTCATCTCCACCACCACTTTGTTAGTCCCCACCATTATCATCTCTCATGGGACTATCGCAGAAGTGTCTTTTTTTTTTGAGACAGAGTCTTACTTTGTCGCCCTCGGTAGAGGGCCGTGGCATTATAGTTCACAGCAACCTCCAACTCTTGGGCTTAAGCAATTCTCGTTTCAGCCTCCCCAGAGTTAGGACTACAGGTGCCACACAACACCCAGCTATTTTTTGTTGTAATTCTCATTGCTGTTTTAGCTGGCTGGGGCCGGGTTTGAACCTGCCACCTCAATATTATGGGGCTGGCGCCCTTGCCCATTGAGCCACAGGCGCCGCCCTAAAACCTTCCTAAGAAATCATTTTTCTCCATTTTCTCTCCAATCCAGAAATCCTGTCCATTTCAGCAGCAAAAGTAATTTTTTTCTTAGCACGTGATCACTACCTCCTCTCCTGGCTTAAAAGTCTTGAGTAGTACTTGGAATAAAACTAAACTCCTTAACATGGTGTACTTGATCTAGCCTTGGCTTGTCTCCAAATGTATCTAGTATCCCTGTGCTCCAGCTACACTAATTTTCCTTCAGTCCCAGAAATTTTCAAGTTCTTTCCTACCTCAAGGGTTTTATTTTGCTCCTTCCACCTACAGTGTTTCAGGGTGTGAGCTTCTACTTTGCTTTCAGTTTTAATTGCGACTGTTCCATTGAGACCATCCTATTTCAAGGATTCTAGTAGAATTGGGAGCTCAGTAAAGACTTGTTGAATGAATCCTGTAAAAGATTTAATTGCCTTGTGTATGTTTCAGGCTAAAGCTATAATGCTAGACAAAAGGCCAAGAAGAGATAAAGCCTGTTAAAACAGGGTATAACAAGAGGGGAACTCTCCAGATGGAGAGACTCACTGAGGAACCCATCAAGACATGGCTGTACAATTGCTTGATTGAATAATGGCCCTAACTCGCAAAGCAGTAGTGGATAAAAATGGCTAGAGGCGGCTTTTCCAGTTGCCACTCAGGGTGGAATCTGATTTGGTTACAACTGGTAACAAATTCTTTTGGACAGTACGATTCTGTCCTTTTCAAAAGGATTACATTTGCTACACATCCTTCATTAGAACTTTCTTCACTATACTGTACGGTAATTATTTTTTTGTGTCTCATTGATTAGAGTTCCTTGAAGTCAAGACATTATTTAACTTTGTATTATCCAGAATGTAACTGAATTCTTGGTCTCATCTAAGTGCTCCATAAATGTTTACCGATTCAAGTGGTCCTGCCTAAAGTCTTTGAAGAAGCAAGAAAGAAGTTTAAGATTTGACAGTACAGTAAAAAGGTGAATTGGAAAATAGACTTCAATGTAGAAAGAACTGTAATGTCAATGGGAGGAAAATGAACAAGGTAGAACTACCTGCACTTAACAAAAGTCCAGAATTCCAAGATAATAGGATTATCCACAGGCAGCAGGGGCATAGATAATGTTGGTCTTTTGCTCCTCTGAAAAAGTTTTTTTGGGTGGGACAATTATAAGAGGGATTTAATGGGGTGGTGCCTATGGCTCAGTGAGTAGGGCACCAACCCCACATACCAAGGTTGGTGGGTTCCAACCCAGCCCCCACCAAACTGCAACAAAAAAATAGCTGGGTATTGTGGCAGGCACCTGTAGTCCCAGCTACTTGGCAGGCTGAGGCAAGAAAATTGGCTAAGCCCAAGAGCTGGAGGTTGCTGTGAGCTATGACGCTACAGCACTCTACTGAAGGCAACAAAGTGTGACTCTGTCTCTAAAAAAAAAAAGAAAGAGGGATTGTACCTAACAAATGTAATCAATGCAACCTGGTTCTTTGTACCCTCAATGAATCCCCAACAATTAAAAAAGCTTACATGTTATACCAGAGGTCACCAGTTTTCCTTTAGGGTAATCCATAAAGTAGGTGCAAATCACACAAAGGTTACAGAAAACTAGGATAATGGAAGAATAAGTATGATTTTTTTTTTTTTTTTGAGCTAGGGTCTCCTTCTGTTGCCTAGGCTAGCATGCAGTGGTGTTATCATAGCTCTCTGTAACCTCAAAATCCTGGACACACAGGGGAATTCTACTGCCTCAGCCTGTAGCTCAGACTATAGGTGTGTGCCACCACCCTGGCTAATTTTTCTATTTTTTGTAGAGATAGGGTCTTGCTCTTGCTCAGGCTATTCTTGAACCCCTGACCTCAAGTGATCCTCCCACCTCTGCCTTCCAGAGTGCTAGGATTATTGGTATGAACCACCCATGCTGGGCCAATTCTGACTTCATGATAAAAGGGTTGAAAAGCATTTCCTCAAAATTCATGTCTATCTAGAACTTTAGAGCGTGATCTTATTTCTAACTATAGTCATGTACCAAATACAGTTGTTCCATTCAACAAGGAACAGCATGTATCAGTGGTCCCATAAGGTAATATTTTTACTGTACCTTTTTAATGTTTAGCTATATTTAGATAAACAAATACTTAACATTGTGTTACCACTGCCTACAGTATTCAGTAAGTAATATATTGCATAGGTTTATAGCCTAGGAGGGAGAGGCTATGCTATCTAGCCTAAGTGTGTATGTAGTAGGCTCTACTGCCCAGGTTTGTATAAGTACACTCCATGGTGTTTGCACAATGATGAAATCACCTAACAACCCATTTCTCTGCACATATCCTCATTGTTAAGCAATGCATGACTGTAATGTCTTTGCAGATATAATCAAATTATGGCTCTACAGATATAATTAAGTTGTAGATCTAGGTTAGATGGACCCTAAATCCAATGACTTTTAAAATAAAGGAGAGGGAGATCACAGAGATGAAGGGAAGGTGGCCACATGAAGACAGAGGTTGAGGTTGGAGTTATACTGCCTCAAGCCAAGGAACTCCCGGAGTCACCAACAGCTAGAAGAAGCAGGAATTCTTCCTAAAGCCTTAGAAGTGTAGCACTGATGACACCTTCATTTTGAACTTCTGGCCTCCAGAACTGTGAGAGAATACATTTCTGTTGTTTTAAGCCACCCAATTTGTTACAACAGGTCTAAAAAATTAAATACAAAGTTAAAAAGAAATTTGAGGAGTAGTCTTTTCACTGACACAAATGAACTCAAATTGGGATTCTAAGATATATGGCCCTAAAATGTTTCACATCTCTAAAAACAATTTTTACCAAAATAGAAACTTCTAATTCACTTAAAGGAGCCAAATAATTCAGCATATTAACTAATAAAATGAGATCCTCCTGGTACTCAATATTTTAAAAATTTCGTAGAAGAATTACTACCTTAAACTATATAAACATATACAGTTTGCAAACAAAAGGAAGACTTGATTAAAGTTCTGTATTTAATTTTAGATTAATGCTACCATTATGCATATCTATACTTTCAATGTTTTTTATTTTGGAAGCAAGTAAGATTTTTCTTATCTATAACTTTTTAAAACCGTAAGAAATTTGGAAAATAGAGAAGAGAAAAAAATTGCTCCAAATGCTAACACTCTAACGCAATTTCTAGTATTTCGGTATATCTCTTTTTTCTTTTTTTTTAGACAGAATCTCAAGCTGTTGCCCTGGGTATAGGGCCATGGTGTCACAACTCACAGCAACCTCAAACTCCTGGGCTTAAGTCACTCTCCTGCCTCAGCCTCCTAAGTAGCTGGGGCTAGGGGCTCCCGCCACAATACCCAGCTATTTTTTTTTTTTTTTTTGGTTGTAGTTGTCATTGTTGTTTAGCAGGCCTTGGTCCTGGTTGGAACCTGCCACCCCTGGTGTATGTGGCCAGCACCCTGCCCACTGAGCTACAGGTGCCGCCAGTATCTCTTTTTTCTATTTTTTTTTTTAACATGGCTACAAGTAGGACACATACATTTTTGTATTATGCTTAAAAAAAACTTTACTATTGTGTCATGAACATTTTAAGGTCTTTCAAATTATAATTTTACCAGCCACCTATCAATACTCATTTCCTCATTGTTGGAATTTAGGTGCTTTTAATTTTTACTATTGGGAAAATACTGCAAAAAAACTTGTTCATACTTTTATTTGCCTGCCTTATTGTTTTTATCTAACCTACTAGAATTGGGAGGGTGTCACATTAGTATGTACTCAATAAAGATTTGTTGGCTGGGCGCAGTAGCTCATACCTATAATCCTAGCACTCTGGGAGGCTGAGGTGGATGGATTGCCTGAGTTCACAGGTTCCAGACTAGCCTGAGCAAGAGCAAGACCCCATCTCTAAACAATAGCCAGGTGTTGTGGCAAGTGCCTGTAGTCCCAGCTACTCAGAAGGCTGAGGCAAAAGAATTGCTTGAGCCCAAGAGTTAGAGGTTGCTGTAAGTTATGAGGCCACGGCATTCTACCAAGGCAAACTTTGAGACAAAGTTAGACTCTGTCTCAAAAAAAAAGATTTGATTTCTTAGGACAGAATTCAGAAGTAGTATAATATAGATAAATAGTTCAGTGCAATGTCTGACAATAGATCAAATTGCCATTATTATTTACTGTCCCTTGAAATACATCATCAAATCTATAAGAAGGTTATGATAGGTTAGGTGCAGTGGCTCATGCCTGTAATCCTAATCCTAGCACTTTGGGAGGCCAAGGAACAAGAATCATTTGAGGTCAGGGTTGACCAGCCTGAGAGTCTGAGCAAGGCCTCGTCTCTACAGAAAATAGAAAAATTTGCTGGGGGTGGTAGTGCATACCTCTAAGCTCCAGCTACTTGTGAGGCTGAGGCTAGAGGAGCAGTTGAGTCCAGGTTGTTTGAGGTTGCAGTGAGCTAGGATGATGCCACTGCACTCTAGCCTGGGAAACAGAGTGAGTTTTGTCCTGTCTCAGAAAAAAAAAAAAAAAAGAGGTTGTGATAATTTACAATGCTGCCAGCTATGGTCAGGAACTAACTGTTCAAGATACTTGGGGGATTGGGGGATAGAGCACTGAACAAAATAGGCAAACTCCTTGCATTTATGGAGATTTCATTCTAATGGAGAATTTATATATATATATATATATATATGTATTAATGGATTATATATAATTGTACATCTATTTTCGCATATATAATAATCATTATATATTTATGTATTATACAATAAAATATCAGGGAGTGATTAAAGGATATGAAGAAAAGTAAAGCAGGATAAGGTGACAGGGAATAAGTAGATTTTTTTTGCTTATAGTGGTCATGGTCAGGGAAGGCTAAAGAGGTGACATGATCTGTAGAGACCTGAATGACAGAACCACTTATAATTTTGAAATTTTGCTTTCTTTGCTTAAACATCTTGTCATTTTTACACTTATTTCTGCAATATACTATTTCAGGTTGAATTTGGTCTTCCAAAAAGGTAGGTTAAAGCCCTAACTCCCAGTACCTGTGAACGTGACCTTATCTGGAAATAAATTCTTTGCAGATGTAATCATGTTAAAGTGAGGTCATAATGGATTAGGGTGGGTCCTAGTCCAATGACTGATGTCCTTACAGGAAATTTGGACACAGCCACATAGGGAAAACACCAGGTGCAGATGGAGGCAGAAATCACAGTGATACCCCTAGGAGGAGTGCCAAGGATTGCTGCTAACCCCCAGAAGCTAGGAGAGAGGTGCGGAAAAGATTCTCTCTCTGAGACCCCCCCAAGAGTGAATCAACCCTGCTGCCACCTCCATTTCAGATTTCTGGCCTTCAGAACTGTGAGTCAATAAATTTCTGTTGTTTTAAGCCACCCAATTTGTGGTAATTTGTTACAACTCTAGTACACATGCTTAAACATATTCTAGCACAGACACTTCTTAACCTGGGATATGTTTTTCATTTAGAGATAAAGAAACATGGGCTATTATGAAATTCCTTCTAGGTTCTTAATATTCCTTCCAAAGTCACCTGTTCTAGTAATGTCTAAACACAAAATTTCAAAAGTGCCTTGTTCCAGGTTCTCCGGCTTTTAAAGAGATTATGTGAAGACTGGCCTGGGACATACAGACTTTAAGCAGGGACTGCAGCCACATACATTACTTAATTTTCTCTGACAGAAGGAGGCTCTGCAATTTAAGTTCCAAAGGAGTGCAGAAAGTGATGCAAGCCAACATTTTATCAGGAACCTGAACTGGGGTTGACATATAATGCCACTGCTGCACCCATTGCTATCTCACCCTAAGTTTAGCTCCAGTTGTGATTAAGGAATAAAAATTATTCACCTGCCTTAATATCCACATTTTTGAGTTTCATCTGGTGCTTCAAAATCTCCTTGGGGGAAAAGAAGAACAAAATATTAAAAAGACTAAAGGCTAAGAACGGAAGGACAACCAATCCAAAAAACTTTTTTTCTTCATTAAAAGGCCCTGTGCACACCAAAGCGCGCCTAGAAAAGACACCTTGACGTGTCTCCGCAAACTGCAACCTGTGTTAGCTGGCGCTTCCCTCTTAAAGCGGCGCACTGCGCAGGCGCTCAGCCTGTGTGCCCAGGGAGGATTCTGGCGCCGGCGCGCGGGCCGGGAAGTGGGCGGGCTCGCGCGCGTGCTCGGCGGCTCACTTCCGGCGACCCCTCCCCCTCCTTCACGTAGCCACCTCCCCCTCTCCCTTCTCCCTCTCTCCCCCAACTCTCCCCACCCCTCGCACTCTCTGCCCGGCTCGCTTTCCGTCCTTCTCCTCCCGCTTCATCCGGGTCGTTGACGGCTGTCTCTGGACTGGACAGCGGTGGTTGCTGCTTTCCTCTGAGGAACCCGGTAAAGTTTCCCAGGGGCCGGGAGGGGAGCAGCGCAGCAGCGGTACAGACGCTGGAGGAGCCCTGGTGATCGCCGCCACTAGCCGAAGGAGGAGGGTCCCAGGAGCTGGAGACCTGCCTCCGCAGCCTTGCTGGCTTGCTGTTTGGGGAGGGGCCGCCCTCTGGCTATTCGGGCTTCCCCTGCTCTGAGGGGCCGGGTGAGTCGTTGCCCGGGTGGGCTCGGGGGCGTGCGACGGCGTTAGGGAGGGGGCAGCCCGGGCGGAGCGGATACAGGCCGGCCTGGCGCAGGCTGCTTTCCGAGCGCTTCTTGGGGGCGGTGGGACTGGAGGCGAGGCCGGGGTCGCAGCTTCCAGGCTTCGGGGCTGGAATGTCGCGCCTCCCTGAGGAAGAGCCTCTCTCGGGTCGAGGCCTCGGGGTGCCAAGCCTCGTCGGCCGGTCTCTGCGGCTGCTGCCAGCGGGCGGCTGCCGTAGTTGTCTGCTTGGCCGCGAGGTTGGGTGTGTGCACAATTTTCTCTTCCCCGGACCCAGGGAGCACATCTGGGTGCATGCTCCGGGAAAGACGGGGCTAAACTGCTTCTCGTTCCCTACCTGTTGCTGGCGAGAGGACGCCTTCTGACTTTTTAAAGAAAAGGATGGTTAAACCTCGAGCGCAGAAATATTGGGTGTTTTCCTGTTATCTCCTATTAAAAAAAAATACGGGAAGACAATACAAAATCCTGGGGAACTGTGGAGTTCTGATGCCCCAAAACAATGAAATCAGACTTCTGTTAATGGATGGGTTGTGGAATGGACACCTTGGGCACTTATTAGCCGGAATCGGGTTTTGTAACTTAGTAGGTTCTATGATAAGGAATGTGAGTGATTACTACAAGAATAAGGCTGACTTCCTGTAATAGTTATTTAGTAACGCGATGTGATTAAAAATGTGTAGATTTAGATGAGGTGGATTCTGGTTGTTATTTGTGTCTTTTTTACGAGCGAAGAAATAGTGTACTGGAAAGTTCTGCAGATTTCGCCATCAAACTACCAGTGCCCCAGCCCCCATTCCTATTGAAAGATCAGCAGTGCTGAGGTTATTTGCAATTTTTTTTCCACCTTCAAATAATTGTCTTAGAGTTATAGATATAGATATAGATTGCCCAGGGGAGATTTATTTTTAATCACGGTTACCACCCATAGTAGTTGGTGTTGAATTTTGGGGAGACTGTTGATATTTAAACTGCATTTTTTGGTCATTATTATAACTACCCACATTGATTTAACTTTAAGATTAAATTAATGAGGTTGCAAAGTTAGTATTTTGATTTGTAAAATAGGGTCTTTGGGGCAAGAGAATCCTAATTTTTCTCTCTGGCATGTTGTTTGAATAATTGGAAGAATCATTTAAATTGTAGGATATTTTTAAAAATGTCCATTATTGGTTTTATTTCTGTTACAGATAAGAGCTTCAGTTTTCTGTTGATGTGGAGGTAGGTATTAGAAGGTTTACTTATGTTAGAATTTGAGGGAAACAACAAGGTTATGTTTCTCCAGTTGGCTAAATTTTTCACTGTGTATGTTTGATGTTTTGGGCAGTGAAAAGGTCTTATTTTTTTACTCTGATTAAAGTTATTTAAAGCAAAATGTGTAAAACTCTGATTAATTTCATCAAGGTACTTATTTTCATTAGTTTGACACAAGATAATGAAAAGTCAGCAGTGGTTAATGTTTTAAATTTTGTAGAGAATCAAAGAGTGATGTGTTTTCTCAAACATTTCTGTATGATACATTTAAAAAGATATAAATGGTTGGTTTTTGAAACAGTGATACTATATTATAAAATTGATGTTTACCATATAGTGAGTATGTAGCCTAGCATTTGAAAGAGCAATTAATACGTCATTTTTCTTTTGAAGTCATATTAACTTTTTCTTTTTCCTCAGAAATAGGGTACCTCCAACTTTCCAGTCTTTCAGAAGAAAATTTTTTATTGAAGCTGGAAGACCAAAATAATTACAAGCATGTTGTGCTGGGGAAATGCATCCTTTGGACAGCTAGGTTTGGGTGGAATTGATGAAGAAATTGTACTAGAGCCCAGGAAAAGTGACTTTTTCATAAATAAAAAGGTCCGAGATGTAGGATGTGGACTCAGACATACTGTATTTGTTCTGGATGATGGAACAGTGTACACATGTGGATGTAATGATCTAGGACAGCTAGGTCATGAAAAATCCAGAAAGAAGCCGGGTAAGTTGAAAATATTTTTATTTGCTCTTTCTAGTAATTATATCCTTTAAGTTTTAAGTGTCATAATTTCTTTACTCATAAGCGTCATAGTCTTATCAAACTTCAAAAGCAAAATACAAGTTAAATATATTCTTTACATTTGGATGCTTCTAAGAACTTTATTTAATGTACTTTATTTATTTTTTGGTTTGTTTTACTACTACAATTATAAATTCTTATGGTGTGGTGATGTAAACCAGAAAACCAGCCTGTGGCATATAGGTCTTCGTTGGTGTGGAGAGTACAAAGGTAGAGCATGTAGTATGTAGGTCCTCTTTAATAAATTCTGTTCAGACAACTTGTATAGATTTTAAATATATAATTTACTCCGTGTTTTTCATGTGTCTTTGACTGACTTGCCTAAAATATATTTTAATTCTTTTATTTATCCCTCTATCACAGTACTTTATAATTTTATTTGGTTTAATTGAAAATATCTTTTAATTCCTTAATTTCCTGCTTTCAAAGAGTGGCATTAGCTATTAGAGGTATTTTTATTTTGTAGTAGGCCCTACAAGCACATTTTAAAATAATTTGTAGGGTGATGAGAATTTTGAGCAATTCGATCACATTTCATGTTCTATTTTCCTGAATATGGTATTTTTAAGTCAGATAATACCACATTTAGGAATATCATATATGTGAGTTTTGTTTTTAATCATGATATAGAAAAGTTACCAATTTAAGGTGGTAAATTCAGATGAGATTGTAACTATACTGACTCAACAGTTTCTTTTAACCTTAACAATAGTGGGACTTAAGTATTTTCTATGGTAGTTACTTTTCTTTATCAATGCATTCTTTAAGTGGTTTCTATTGTTAGTCTACTTTCAAGAGCTTAATATAGAAACAAAATATTCAGGCATTAAATTAAGACACGTTTCATCTTTCATACCATTTCACCACTATGCCAAACCTTATTTTCTAACTTGTGAATACTGTATAATTTTCATTCTTTCTTTACGGGTAGGGTCTTAATACCCTTTCTTTTGCCTTAATTTGTAATTTATTTTTATTGGATGAATGATGGTGACATTTATGATAGGACGTTTAATTACTACAGAACTCAAGGTAAATGGCAGCTTTCTTGTACCCTGTCTTGCAGAAAATATTGTGTAGATTCTTCCTAGATTTTCATAATCTCAGGCATTAAGGTGGTCATATGGGTAGAAATGAGTGGTAAATTTACTCATATGCATTTGATTGTTATCTCTGTTTTAGAGACAGATGGACCTTTTACTATTTTATTTTTTTTCCAGTTTTTGGCTGGGGCTGGGTTTGAACCCACCACCGTGGGTATATGGTGGGTATGTGGGGGTGGTGCCCTACTCCTTTGAGCCATAGGCGCTGCTGGTTTTTTTTTTTTTTTTTGCTTGGCTTGGGATACTGCCTCTGGTTGAGGGCCCCCCTCCCAGGTTGAGATTTTTCATGGTACCTGGGCTACTGCTGCTCATTGTACTTAATGTGCCAATAGAAATAACTGAATGTCTCTCTGTATTGTTTAGTAATTTTTGAAAGACTGTAGGGCAAGTAGAGAATAAAAACCAGCACACAGGAATCGTTAATATAGTTGCTAAAATTTACTAAGGTTTAAAAATTTTAAATTTCCTGCTTGGCACAGTGGCTCATGTCTATAATCCTAGCATTCTGGGAGGTCCAGGTAGGAGGATCCCTTGAGCTCCTGAGTTTAAGACCACTTCAGCAAGAGTGAGACCCTGTCTCTACTAAAATAGAAAAATTAGCTGGCGTTGTGGCAAGCACCTGTAATCTCTCCCAGCTACTCAGGAGGCCTGAAGCAAGAGGAGTGCTTGAGCCCAGAAGTTTGAGGTTGCTGTGAACTGGGCTGATGCCATGCCGTTCTAGCCTGGGCAATAGAGTGAAACTCTTGTCTCAAAAAAAAAAAAAAAAATTTTTTTTTTCCAATGTCCAGGACAGAAGTAGACACTGTGTAATAGTATAATGGTTATAGTACCTGCAACAGCTTCTAATTCTATAGGTGAGAGTTTAAGAAACTTTTTAACTGGAAGAATAGGTTTCTTTGTGGTCATGTTGACATTGTGGCGATTGCATTGTGACATCTATATCATCTTTTTGATTCATTCTGAAAACATTATTTGGTAATACAAAGTTGAGAGAGCGGATTTCCCTAACTTATGATGCCTCTTTAGGGTTGCCTCATTGTTTTCCAGGGTATATCACAGTCTATGGAAGAGAAAAATAAAATGCGTGAATTTTGTTTGACAAATTTAGAGCCTGGGTTGGGAGTTAAAGTGTACATAAATAAATGAAACAACTGCAGAGAATTGAAATTCAATATGATGTGCTTTTGAACTTATGGAATTTAAATGATAGAAAATGTCATTGTGGGAAAGAATTAACATTTCTGGCAGAAAATGAATGTTTAAATTTAATTCTATTGGTCCTTACGTAAATAGCCAGAAAATAAGTCAGGAGTTGGAATTGTTTAGTTTTATAGAAGGTGGGGGGTGTCTTTATCCTGAGACATTCTTTTTATTATCAGAAGTCCTGGTTCAATGATAGATTGATGTGAACCTAGGTTTTAGTGGTTTGAGAAAGAAGTTCAAAGAAAGGAAAGGTAGTTGCTCAGAAAGGGAGTTAATCTTTTAACTTCAGTCTTGACTTAATGCTCTAGAGTGGTAAATTTTAATAACATTTTTAACTAAAATTACTACTGTTTGGAATAATACCTTAGTGATTTATGCCCCTTCCCCACCCCGTTTTAAAATCTGAGAATGTGTCGACTGGATTAGAGGACATGGACTTGTGTTGGATCTTATTTAATTGATTTAAAGTCTTCTGGTAGGCTCGGCGCCTGTGGCTCAAGCAGCTAAGGTGCCAGCCACATACACCTGAGCTGGTGGGTTCGAATCCAACCTGGGCCCACCAAACAACAATGATGGCTGCAACCAAAAAATAGCCGGGCATTGTGGTGGGCGCCTGTAGTCCCAGCTTCTTGGGAGGCAGAGACTCACTTGAGCCCAGGAGTTGGAGGTTGCTGTGACCTGTGATGCCACCGCACTCTACCCAGGGTGACAACTTGAGGCTCTGTCTCAAAAAAAAAAAAAAAAAAGGTCTTCTGGTAATTGAGAAAGTTGGCTGTGTTTTTGTTCATGTAATGAACATAGTTCACTTCATCAGATCTTTAAAGATGTGTTAGAAAACAGGCAGAAAGGAGGAAGCTAAGAATTGTTTCTTTACATAAATTGGCATTATAAACAGAACAAAGAATATTCTGTAACTAATAAGTGATTAAAGATGGATTTTCATTGAATCTGTAAAAATAAAGAAAAAAATTAAAACATAAGGAATGAAGGACAAAGAGGTAGTCTCATTAAGGATGAGTTATTTTTGAGAGTGTAGTAAATAGATTTAACCTTATTGAAAGAGAATTTCTATCCTGGATGTTCTAGAAACTACAAAGAAAGGTTTGGTTTCCATTTTATTTTATTTTATTTTTTTTGAGACGGAGCCTCAAGCTATCCCCCCCTGGGTAGAGTGCTGTGGCTTCACTGCTCGCAGCAACCTCCAACTCCTGGGCTCAAGTGAGTCTCCTGCCTCCGCCTCCCAAGTAGCTGGGACTACAGGCGCCCCCCACAATGCCAGGCCATTTTTTGGTTGCAGCCATCATTGTTGTTTGGTGGGCCCGGGCTGGGGATTCGAACCCACTACCTTAGGTGTATGTGGCTGGCGCCTTAGCCGATTGAGCCACAGGTGCCCAGCCTTGGTTTCCATTTTAATAGCAATAGTACAGATTGTGTTCGTGTTTATTTCTGTTCTCTTGTGTATGTATGCCCTTTGCTGTCACTACAGCTCTTTTTGAATTATTTCCAGAAAAATGAATGGCTGATTACTAATTTTTTTTAATATACATTTTAAACTAGTGCCTCAATTTCTTAACTTATGTCCAATAAATAAATAATATTTAATCTTCAGTATGCTAGATCAGACCATTTAAGTGAATTTTAAATGAGTTTTATTTTTATACCTTTCTAATTCACTTCTAAAGATTTCAAGATAACCTATGGGATATATACTTTTCTTAAAAAGATCCTTTACTCACTGTATTTGTCATCACAGGTATGATATGGTGACTATAGTCCTAAGTACCTGTATGTTTTGCACTTCTTTTTCCATTTGTTTCATGTTAGAAACAGTACTAAACTGTTTTATGATCATAATTTGTAAATAATGTATAGTTCTGTTAAAAAGGACTGCTAAGTAGCTTTTTGTGGTTTACAAAATTCTTTTAAATGGAGTATCTCATTTAATCCTCATAACAGTCTTTTATGATAGCTAGGGCAAGTGTTACTATTTCTGTTTTCACAGATGAAGAAACTGAACTTAAAAGAGATTTAAGAGACTAATGGGTTCACTGGGTTAGCAAATGTTAATTAAGAGACCACTCTAAATCCTGTGGATTTTCCTCTTTGTTCCACAAAGCTTTTTCCCTTGCCATATTTATAAGGTAGAAGAATATTTGTTCACCTAGGACAGCGGTTCTCAACCTGTGGGTAGTGACCCTTTTGTAACAATGAAAATACATCGTGGCGTTAGGAAGGTTGAGAACCACTGACCTAGAGGAAACTAATTTCCATCAGTATTTTAATGTAATTTTAAGGGTTAAAAAATTATGATTTTATAACTACGGTTATATAAGACACCATGTTTGGCATTCCTCTCCCTTATGCATAAACTTAAAGAAAAGTCATTTTTAAGAACTGTATAAGAAGATTGAGAGTTTGATTTTCAAGATCTAATATTGTACCAACACAAACTTGATTAACAGTAATAGGGTAAAAATTTTAATAGTATGATAAAATTTATTATGGTTTATATTTAACTCTTTCATAGAAAATATAAAGATGATAAGCATTGATTCTATGTTTCCCATATCCCAAAATAGTAATTTCTACTGTTGGGTCATTCCAATAAAAGCATTTTGGTCACATTGCTGTATTTACTTGCTTGCCTTTTCTTGCTTCATAATTTTCTGACCTGTTCTCTTTGTTCATAAAACATAAATTTATAAAGGAAGTACTCTGTAAAATATAGTTGTAATTTAAAAAGTAATAAAAGAAAACAAATGTATGTCTATAGGATATAAAGTTATTCACTTAAGAGTGGATTAAAAATAAAAATACCAAATTGTCCCACATATTTCTTATTGCACCAAAGCGTATAAAACCAAAGCAACTCAGTGTGTTTTATAACTCCTAGTTTTCACAATACCTTCTAAGGAAAAGAAAGATATGGATGATATGAAGATTTGAGAGAAGTAATTACTTGGGTCAGGAATGGAGGCTTGCATTGGACACTTTACTTTGAGAAAGGTTAGTGCCCAAGAATCAGTGTCAAGGGTAGGGAAGAAAAATCATAATGCAAACAGATGACTACTGTTAGAGAGATGTATAATAATACTTTACTTTGTGTAGGACCCTACATCTGAGGAATTTCAAGAGCATTACACAATAACTCATGGTTCCTTTCAAAATGCTTGTGACACAATTTGCAAGAATTATCTTCATCTTAGGGGATAAATTTTCGGAGAAATGGCAGCACAAGTTGGTAAGTAACTTGTCAAAATAGCAGGTGACTGGTGAGCAGCTAAAAATTGAATCTGAAAGTTTACCAGTTTCCTACTTTATTCACTAAATTGTGCTTATGTTTAGAATTATTTACAGTGCTATCTTCTGTTTGAGGCAGATCAAAGCTAATTCACAGATTATTTCCTGGCCATTCTATTTGATGGCCTCTTGAAATCATTATTTAATAAGATGTTTATAATGTGATACCACTTTGGTTACTTACACCTTTTGTGGTATGAAAAATATTTAAACAAACAAAAACTTAACGTGGTCACCTAGTCTTTTATCTTTTTTCTGTTATATGTCATATATATCTTTTTTTGTCTTAACTGCTGTGAGGCACTACAGTCCTAAATCCATCCTAACTGCCTTGTATTGATTTGGTGGCTCATCTTGAAACTGGGAGTAATTAGTTACATTGTACAAGTCTGCCATGTAGATACCTGCTCACTATCCCTAGGATGCATTGGTTTTGTGAATGCTTTATAAAACTCTTAACCCACACAGAAAACAATAGTTGTAAGTAGATGCCTAACCTGAGCAGTCTTAACAAAGGAAGGCTTCTTTAAAGGATTTGGAACCAGTGATTTTTCTCTTTGGTATTGTAGTGTTTTTACATAATTAGAAGTGAGCCACGTCCTTTCCTTAAAAGATTAGGAGTATGGTAGATTTTAGTGCCACAGTTTGGGCATTTACTATTATGGTCTTATTATATAGATGGCAGTCAAGTGGTATAGTTTTCATCATCTCCTTAGTAAGGATTCTTAGGGTTCCCTGTCTCCAATATGTCATAGAGATGTAGCGCTGTTGTTACAGCTCATTTCTCGTAAATCTCATGTGTTTTTTAAACTGCCTTAAAGAAACACATGAAAGTCACTTATGTTTTCCAATGTAGTAAAGTACTTGGGATACATATTAAAGACAACCTAAGAGAGGAGATATACTTAAGTGCTGTTAACAAGCGTTTATTTGTACTAGGATTGTTTAACTGAGTAGAAAAATGGGTAGCCTTAATGAGGAAACCATATTAATAAGCCCATAGCTTATCTGCTTCCTTGGGTTTTTTTTTTCATCTTGATAGAATTAAAAAGGCAATAATTGCTGGAAACAGTGGTATATATCTGTAGTCTCTCAACTGCTTAGAAGGATGAAGTGGAAGGATCACTTAAGGTCAGGAGTTTGAGACTAGTGTGCAATAATAGTGCCTGTAAGTGCCCATTGTATTCCTACCTGGGCAACATTGCAAGACCCTCTCCTTCTTAGAAAGGCAATAATTATTTTTGAATCTTAACAAATTGTGATAGTTATCTTATATGTAAGAAAAACCTATGCTGTGTGTAATTATACAAAAACTCACTGGAGTTTTTTTTTTTTTTTAAGAGTTATTTTTGTTAAAAGAGAAGTTTCTTGAATTTGGTGGCTCATTCTTTAAATGAGAATACTTTATTTACTTAGACTTACTCTTGGTTTCATTTTGAGCATGACAGAATTTTAACTTAACCTTCCTTTTCTTTCTTTCTTTCTTTTTTGGCTGGGGCCAGACTTGAACTTGCCACACTTGGCAATTTCTAATTATAAAAATATTACAAACCCTTGGCAGCGCTTGTGGCTCAGTGAGTAGGGTGCTGGCCCCATATATTGAGGGTGGTGGGTTTCAACCTGGCCCCGGCCAAACTGCAACAACAACAAAAAGTAAAAAGAAAATATTATGAACTCTTGAACTTGGAATATAGGAAAGTAAAAATCAACTATAATGCCATAATGCATAGAAAAATACGGTTATTTGGGAACTTTTGTATACTCATACATGTTTCTGATTGTAGATTGGGTGTATGTTCTCATACATGTATCTCAATTAATTCTTTTTTTCAGTAATAATTAAATAATTAAAAGTTAAATTTAAATTAAATTTAGTAAATATTTTCCCTTGTTTAAAATATTGTTTAGGGATATTATTAATGATAATTTAACATTTCATCATTTAGATATCCCAAAATTTATTTGTATTCTATTTTGTGGAATTTATTTCTGGAGTCTTATTAAAAGTAATACTGCCATGAGGTTACCAAAAAATGTATACACATTTTAAGAAAGGAAAAACCATATTAAAATTGTGATGCTTGGCTCAGTGCCCGTAGCTCATTGAGTAGGGTGCTGGCCACAAACCCTAGGCCTGGTAGGTTTGAGCCTGGCCTAGGCCTGCTAAGCAACAATGACAACTGCAACCAAAAAGTAGCTGGGCATTGTGGTGGGTGCCTGTAGTCCCAGCTATTTGGGAGCTGAGGCAAGAGAATCGCTTAAGCTCAAGAGTCTGAGGTTGCTGTGAGCTGTGATGCCACAGCACTCTACCCAGGGTGACAGCTTGAGACTCTGTCTCCCCCCCAAAAATTGTAATACTTAATATATACCAATAATGAAAGATTAATACAGGTCATATTGGTCATATTTGACTTTTGCAATTACAGGAGGTGCTCACATTATATGTTTTGTACATAATACAATTTATAATACAGATAACATTTCTTGTACTGTGTATACATTTTTTGCTGCCATCTGTATACAGAGTGTCCATAAAGTTCATGTGCAATTTAAAATTTGCACACTATTTTAAATTGTACATGAACTTTATGGACACCCTGTATATTAACTTATTATATTTGCATCTCTATTTATTTAGGAAAAAGGAACATCTTTAGCAAATCTAGAAAGTGATAACTGTATTTTAAAAATTTTTTTTTTTTTTTTTTGGCGTCAGAGTCTCAAGCTATCCCCCTGGGTAGAGTGCCATGGCATCACAGCTCATAGCAACCTCCAACTCCTGGGCTCAAGCGAGTCTCCTGCCTCCGCCTCCCAAGTAGCTGGGACCACAGGCGCCCGCCACAACGCCCAACCATTTTTTGGTTGCAGCCATCATTGTTGTTTGGTGGGCCCGGGCTGGGGATTCGAACCTGCCACCTTAGGTGTACGTGGCTGGAGCCTTAGCCGATTGAGCCACAGGCGCTGAGCCAAAATAAATAAATCTTAAAAAAAAAAATATTCCTGGTTCTATGCTCAGCATTTGTCACAAAATATTTAATAAATGTTTTGGGGTTTTTTTTTTTGAGACAGAGTCTCACTCAATAGGTGAGCTTGGTAAAGCTGTGGCATCACAGCTCACAGCAACCTCCAACTCCTATGCTTAGGCGATTCTCTTGCCTCATCCTCCTGAGTAGGGGAGACTATAGGCACCCAACACAAAACCCGGGTATTTTTTTTGTTGCAGTTTGGTGGGGGCTGGGTTCAAACCCACCACCCTGGGTATATGAGG